>JBBPOD010000877.1:0-13353 GCA_038091255.1 Tylopilus intermedius | reverse complement strand
CATGGGCTCGTGCGAGGCCGTCGGGATCACCCAACAAGAAAGAAGGCGTATTGCTGTGCACGTATGAAGCTGAGTGTTAATTTTTCTCCATCCGAAGACTTGACTAGGCAGTGCCAAAAATAACGAGCTTTGCGGCATTGAGGAGGGACTTGTTCGTGAGTTCTCTCAGCGATATTGGTCCAGAATGATCCCAGGCAGAGTCCTTGATCTGAGATAACAACGCGAGACCGAACCCTTGGGTAGTCTGTCCGAGAGAGTGCTGCGACAAAGTCTTGTCGAGCAACGGAAGGATCGTGACACTCCCGGAGGTGATGGAAGTTAGATTCAACGCTAGCGACGACGAAGAGCATATTTTTAGCAGACACTATTATGCAGCGATAGAGAAACCGAGAGGACGGACGAAATGGCACCGCCCGAAGAGGCGACTACAAGCCGTAGGTAATCAAGTGACACCCGGTACACGACCGCATCGCGAAAACCAGAAAGTACGAGCAAACGTCTGCAGTATTACACGCTCGCCGATGTACGTGTGGACGGAGAATGATAGCGAGAGAGGCAAGTGTATATACAGATGGAGACATGATTTTCTGCTCCTGGTCTGCTCGCATACCCAGTGTGTGAAGTGGATAAACCGTCAGAGCAGATCCGCAACTTGAAACACTCACAACGGGGATGAAACTCGAGTCAAGTGAGGCTAGTTAGACAACGATGCGGACGTGCCGGCAGTTTGAGGCGCCGCCGAGATGAGGAAACAGCCAACGCTCCGGAACTCGGACGAGTCAGGGAGGAGGCCAGTGTGACAAAAAGCCAAATGAACGGTTGAACGATCTCCGTGCGAACCTCCTCATTTTCAATATAGGCGCGTGTCTGGAGTGACTATGCAACAAACCGACTTGAAAGTATTCGACTCGTTTCCCAAATGTGTTATGCGCGCCTGCTCGCGTCGACTCGATGACCCTTGCTAGGCTGGCCGAGGTCTCCCGCATCAACTCGAGTGCCATGGCCGCTGCCCGTCCCTGTCTGGCGATTTTGGGACATTAAATGAAAGGCCCAATGATATTGCTCAGCGCTGGTGTTTCAAGATGGAGTAAGAAGTGCGTGGGAATGCGATTGACAATCATCATATCCGCATCTGGCAACGCCTTTTGTAAGCTGAACCTTGAAGCTTGAAGCTTGAACTTAGTACTCGCCTGTAAATCTAACGCGGCTAACTCAGGAAAGACCACACACTGACAGCAGATGGCAGTTCATACCCGTCCCACGTGCTGACAGGCCTTCGAGTTGAAACAGATGTTTCGACCAACCACCCGGTGCCCGAACAGCGGCGTACCGTGACATGGAAGCGAGCACCGGCTACTCCCGCTTCGCGTCTAACCCAAATCCATACCGTTTCAGCGTCGGACTGACCTACTATGAAGACACGAAAATGGGTTTCATCCACGAGTGCTTGCTAGCGGAGATTACACACATCGTCCAGCTAGCTTGGGATAACATCCCGGGGCGATTACTGGCGCCAAGGTACTCACAAGATGTTAGGAAGGTAATCGGTCCGACTCGGACGACCCAGAGTAGTGCGGTGTGCGGTCCATACAATACTTCTCAATGGAAAGTATTATGATTAGGATCGCCCCGTGCGGTGCTTTCCTGTGCATGCATGTCTTGCCACGTCACGAGCAAGCGAGAAGGCAGGGCTAGAGTAAATGAACCTCGCGTTATCTTCCTCATCATTCATCATTCATGAACGTCTCGGACCTTAAGAAGGTACGCTACCACTTCAATTCTCTAACGGACCCCACCATCTTGTCAATGCTTGCGTCCACAGACCCTACCAAGTTACTTCTTTCCTCTTCGGAGCACTCATCTCATCTCCAAGACTCGAAAGGGGTAAAGGACGCCACCTTAGTCCAGAGTTCATCCGGCGAAGTTCAGGTTGACAAATCCACCGCGCTCATTCAGGGAGGCGAGCCTGTAGTCACTAGGAAAGACCTCTGGACTTACTACCGTGAGCTATCCCACATATTCCATCTCTGTATTTACCAGTCTGGACAGTCTACTGCAATGGTGATAATGTAAACCCTTTCCTTGTCCTTTCTGCTGTTATTATGCACTGTCAATCTACCCCACAGGTTGTCGGTCCTCTGATTTATACCTCAACATTATTCCTAAAGCTCGCCACTGCTGCTGGATACGATCCAGTCGCGGGTCCGGGTTCCTCGTGTCTTTCTAGCACCACCTCCGGACAATGCGTTCTCCCATGGATGGGTGGCACAAAACCCGTGGCGAGCATTTTTTTCATCGCAAACGGGATAGGGTTTTCGATGATGGCAGTTGTATTCACTTCCATCGGCTCAGTGGCTGACTACGGTTCCTATGGTCGCTGGATATTGTTCACCTTGACCGTCATCTGTTGGGCTGTACAGTATGCTTGTGTGGCCCTCACATGTGCGTCTTCTTTGAATGATGAGCCTGCGTGTCTTGGCGCACTTGACACTGTTCTCTAGCCCCAGATCAGTGGAAGCTTGCGATGGGGCTGTACATTGTCGGATTCGTGTCCTGCAGTGGAACGTTGTCTTTCGTGATATCCGTATTTCCCCGCCTCGCCCGAAATACAGCGCGATGTCGCAACCTGCGGGAAAAGTGCGAGAACGGCCAGATTCTTATCGAGGAATACGAGAAGGAGGAGTCTCTAGAGATGAACAGAATTAGTAATATATCCACAGTGAGTAAGGCGCCCCCTTGTCTGAGTATCTTTTCTCACTCTTGTGCCTCAGATGCACACTTACATAGGTATTACTGCGACGTACTTGCTGACCTTGGCCCTCCTCCTTGCGCCAAAGACTGCGAACGACCCGAAAATCGACAATTATACAATAGTCCTGTACGCCCCTTCTCCCCTTTTCTTATGACTTGTTGCTGAATGATTTAGCTGCAATTCTTATTGGGTTCTTCTCGGAATTTGGTGGTGTATGTGCTCGTAATGAGAAAGTCACTGGTGGCTGAACATCAATACAGTTATCTTCCAGTTACCTCGCCCGGGGCCACCTTTACCCAAAGACGAGAGCTATCTTACCATAGGATGGAAGCAGGTAATGATGTGATTTTGCGCCCTAAAATATAGCATGTTTATATCAATTTTAGATCTGGGTGGCCCTGAAGGCTTGGAAACGCCTCCCACACACTATTATGTATATTTTTGCCTTTTTCTTCTTGGCCGATGCAAGTATTCTTTATTTCCTTGAACTCATTAACCTGACCGAGTGCGCTCTTCAGGGTTTCAACACCACTATCACGCTTGTGGCTATCTGCCAGAATGATCAGGTCAACTTCTCGTTCCTACTAAATACCTATCTTGGATTGGCGCAGGCCATTCCTTCAGCGTTCAGTCTACTCGTATTCTGGTATATCCAGCGTCGTTGGAAAATCAATACGAAGAAGATGGTTCGTTTACCATATTCTGTGGGCACGTCACAATGTTCATCGTCGTCGTAGTTCTCTGTCACCGTCACCGTGACTGTTCTCATTCCACTCTGGGGTATGATTGGTATATGGAGCAAGAAGTTCGGGTGAGTCGCGATCATATTTCGCCTGTACGGGTAAGTGATGGATCCTCAATCCAAGGTTCCGGATGGCTTGGGAGTATTGGTGAGGCGTTTTTGAGTCACTTGTGCATACTGCTGACATAGCGTAGGGCATACAACGTCATAACCGGTCTATTGCAAGCTCCGTACTACGCATATTCGCAAACACTGATGGCCGAACTTAGTCCGCCTGGGTTCGAATACATGGTACCTTATCTGTACTCTTCGGCGCTAGTGGCCTCGTACTAACTCGTTCCCTCGCAGTTCTTTAGCTTGTTTAATCTTTCGGGCCGCCTTTCGTCTGTCGTCGGACCATACGTCGTCCAGGCGATCATTGACAAGACGCACAACAATTGGCTGGGATTCCCGTTCTTGTTTGCGATCTGCTCGGCGTCGTTGCTTGTGATATGGTTTGGCGTTGATGTAGAAAAGGGAAGACGGGATGCAATAAAATGGGCAGCGGCTCAGCGCGGTTAAATATCTTGAATCTGGGTCTGTGACGTCTTTGTAGCGTATTTATCGTCTTCTATGTAACTTCACCTATGTAGCTTCTATTGGCGTCTTTTTCTCGACCAGTCCACTTGCTCCTTCTGCTATCGATCATACTCTCGAAAATCCACATATATATGTCTGTTCCCTGTTCACTGCAGGATAGTGACTTCGGAACGACCGACGTTGTTCAGTTCGTGCGTTCAAAAATCTGATTGGGTTTTCAGCCACAGAAAATCGCAGTGATGTCAGTACCAGTCACCTTGATGTACGTCCAGGTATACTTGCGATCTACCAGATCTTCGCTTGACGTGGCGACAATCGCACGAAAATGTCATCTTTCGTGTGTACAACACCGACACTGCACGGATGGACTCGCGGCAGACGCCAGCCGACCACGCTCTCCGCTGGACTGAAATCGAACATGTGGAGCAGTATTATCAAGAGCACCTTCAGCTCATAGATGGCAAGCCACCTTCCCTTGCACTGCTGGATCGTCAGCGGCAGAGTCGGCCAACAGATATTACTCACAATGTGCTTGCCACGACCTAGCGAATGGAACGGGTGTCCTTCCGTCTGCAGACGCTTCTTTTGGTACGGTTTCTGCGCAAACCGGTCAACCACGAACGTCTCGGGATTTGGGAATACTGCCGTATCCATGTGGGCAGTATGGATATTTCCATACACGAACTCTCCCTTCTTTACCGGTACCGTCGTCCCATCGGGGAGACCCAGATCAAAGTCGCACACAGCTTTGCGTACTCCGTGCAAGTTCGTGAACCTCAGGGTCTCCATAATCACGGACGTAAGCAGCTTGAAAGAAGGGTCGTCCAGCTCTGTAGGACCAGCCACTAGCAACCCTTCCAGGCTGCCAAACTTCTCCACCGCTGCGTCGATTTCTTCTTGGACTTGGGACAATCCGTTGGGATTCACCAATAAAAACGAAAGCGAAAAGAAGGCATTCTTCAACGTATTGTTGTGAAGCACCCACATGAATGTGAGTGCCAACTGCGCGCCGGCCAAGGACTGCATATTATTATCCTTGAAGATCTTCATGAAACCACGAGAGAATTGGCTATCGCCCTCGGTGTTCTCTCCTCCTTGCAAGTACTCCTGGATGGACCCAAGCAGTCGCATTCGTGCAGCATCTGATTGTCGAGGCCACAGCAGTGACCCACACATGCGATACGGTACACTTTGGTCGAGGGCGCGGAAGTCTCTATAGATGTCTGTTGGAAAGTTTATACCGAATAGAACGCGATTTATTGAGGCGAAAAGCGGCATGTTGGCAAGTTCTGTCAGGGATACCGGCCCGGCACGATCCCGAGTAAAATCTTTGATCTGAGATAATAACACCAGACCAAATTCCTGTGTGTTTTGACCTATAGAGTGGTGCGACAGGGTTTTGTCGAGGAGCGGAAACACCTCGCGCATCGTGACGCGATGGAGGTGGGAAACCGCGGCGTTGGATTCAACTCCTGCGACGACGAACATCATCTTCCGGTGCAGGCTGTCTATACTGAGCAGTTGTGAAGAAGCCCCGAAGGCGGAAGAGATGGCATCTCCTGAAGAGAGGACTACGAGCCGCCAGGGACCGAGTGATACCCGATACACAGGACCATATCGCTGACTGTTTTTTGTGTTTGCTTTAGCCCAGCAGAAAAGTGAGTCCTTTGTGACGTACTGCAATTTTGAGAGAAAACCACAGGGATTCAGCGCATAGAGGAACATATTGTCATATCCTGCAAACAAACTCGGCACTTGTGGAGGGAAATGGGATACACGGAAGAGGTGAGAGTAGACAGTGGCAGCGATGCCTGTAACGGTTCGCAAAATGTAGGCAACAACGGGGGCGACTCGAGATGGCCAGTGCGACATACTTAGTCCGTTCGAAGGGGAAAGAAGAGGGATTAATGCATTATTTATCTACCTCTTTGACGTCGATAGCCGGTATCTGGATTCTCCCCGTTAGCTCAGGAACTTACCTCAGACATTCCAATGTAATTTCCAAGTTTGCTGTCCTTGCTGGTCCGTCCATCGGGTCCAGTTCACGGGGTCGACTCGGTTGGTGTCATTCAAAGGGCGTTGAAACAGAATACAACGGTGGAGGACAGATAGTGCGCCACAAAATCTCAAGATCGACGTGCCACGCCATTGTTTGTACTATGCCAAATAAATGATCAGCGTGATCAGCCAACCTCAGGTCCGGCGCACGCGGGGATTGAAATTTCGCGCTAATCTTTTGGCGGTTGCAGCTCCATGTCGTCAAGCAAGCATGTAATTGGAGTGAAGAAGTTTACAATGTAACCCACATTTTTGGGCCCGCGCAGAACGCTGAAAGTTAGACGTCCGAATTCAAGTTGCTCAGGCTATATTGCCGAAAAACAGCTTCCGAAGACATTTCTGAGAGCCCCCCCAAGCTGAGACATGGCTTTCGATCATACTGCGCACCAATCGATCACCTGAGGCCGCCTGCTAGGCAAGCTGTCCATGCAATGACGGAGATCATCGGATCGTGAAAAACATTGAAACCGAACACTAGGTCCGGGTCCGAGTCCGACTCACGGCCCGGGATCACTCCTAACGTCCGAGAGTCGCATTCGTGCAATGAGATTGGCATCATTGATTCAAGCGATTCGGTACGAACTCGACCCGTCATTAGATTGTATCCCCACACAAGCTCGAAAGAGGAGACAGCAAATTCATGCTCCTTGATGTCATGTGGGCGCTCCGTAGTCGCCCCATTTATGACTCCGCTATCTTGTAGAAATTCCGATAGGTTGCACCCGTATTATTGTGAGGCTGGTTTACTGTAATATAGTCACAAGATCCAAAAGTTGTCTGAAAGGGACGATCTCACATATTTACATCGAGGTGTTTCCAACCCACGGCCTGAAACCTATGCTACGCGAGCCAGTGCGTCACGTGGAGATAACCGCACGAAAATATCGTCGTCCGTGTGTACAACCCCAACGCTACTCGGGGTAGGCACCGCGCCACTGAAGTCTCTGCCCGACTGACTCGGAAGTCAAACATGTGGAGCAGGACTATCAAAACATACGAGCGGACAATGGCAGTAATGCCCGCCACTACTGGCAGACATGTTCGAGACGGCGGCGCGAGGCGAAACGCAGAACCAGGACCACGGATGGCGGCCTATACGATTCAAGTGGGTATGGTAAGTGGCGTTGTGACAAATGATTGCGCCTGAGGATGGTGCGGACATGGACGAGCATGGTGAAGGCCGGTGACAATGTCGTCGAAGTGTCGCTGTTTACCTGAAGACCTTGAAGTAGCTCCTTCGAGTTTGGTGTAACTGATTTCCGAGTTTGCTCCAAAACGTTCCGTGACGACACTGCACGAAACCCAGCTAATTTCAAGTTGTCACCTGCACATGCAATAAGATACGATGAGGTCATGTGCCCTAACTAAGAATCGAGAATGCTTACTTACGACGGTCCGTTGAGTCCCTCGGTCTTATGTCTCCGGTTTTGGGGCGCAACCCAGAGTGACAGTCGAACGGCAAATAGTTACTTTCGCCACTCTGGTCAAAACAGAACTGAGGGCGGAATTACCTGGTGAATGAATCATTTTGATCCGTGTCCGTTTCTGTATCATGACGGGATGTCGTGTCGAGTCCTGCCTCTGAGGTGTGCCGATTCAGCATCGTACGATCTCGAGGGTTTTCGGCCCTCCCCGAATCGCCGCCAGCACCGCCACTCCTGCACCGACTGGGCAAGTCACGTGGCGCGACACCATCCTGACACCCTGCGACGTCGTCGGCTTCCCGATATGGTAAGTTGCATATCACAGCTCGGTCGCCGGTGTGCCAGATCTTCAGGAGTAACAAGCGGTGCGCAATTTGCGGACGTGACGGAGGAGCATGCTAGTTGTTACAGTAACAACATGCGGTATGCCGCACGTAGTTAGTTTCGACATTACCTAATCGTTCTCACCATAGTCGCGCGTGTCCGTAGCAGCCTGCCAGTGGCCCTTTCCAGTGTCAGACTGTCAGCTTCGAATTCTAATTGTTCACTTTGTTTCGGACCACGAACATGTTGCTGCCAATCTGGTACTGCCTGAGTGCTCGGTGCAGTGATGAGAACCCGACGCCCTAGCTGTTCACCACGACCCACAGTTTGAGTCGAAGAATACCGTGCCGCACTATAGTTTTATATTTCGACCCAGATGATTGCGCCGGTGCCACAAACAAACTTCGATTCAAGCCAGGATTGCGCCGCAGTCCTGGACCCCCGTAGCTCCAATTATGATTGACATCCTCCTCGCACTGGCAGCTGTGCTGCTCGCCATCGAGGGCGTGGCACGAATGTTCAGACCGTCGCGATCACCAACTCATACCAGTAGACCACCCCTCCCACCTGGTCCTACATCCCTTCCTTTCCTAGGAAACGTGCTTGGCGTGAACAGAAACGCACCCCATATCACCTACACGGCGTGGTCAAAGATATACGGCACGTCCTTTAGCTCTATTATGCACCTCCACATGGCGGACCGCGCCCCGCTGATAATCATTCAACAGGGGACATCGTTTACATCCGTGTCTTGGGCAACAACATCATACTATTGAACTCGGAACAAGTCGCCGTTGCGTTGCTCGAAAAGCGTTCCCGAAAATACTCTGATCGACCAGATTTTTCTCCAGCTGACCTGTATGTTCTCCCACTGTGTCCCAGTTCTGTGTGCTGACTCGAATGCAAAGGTTTAATTTTGGGTGGGCGACCTCGGTCGCTCGGTATGGACCAAGGTTCAGGTTACACCGACGTTTGTTACACCAAGTCTTTCACGCCAAGGCGACACCAGGTTACCACGACAAACAATCACGGGCGGCGTATGAATTACTGACACATCTCTTGGACGACCCGGCGCGGTATTCAGAGCATTTCACCACGTGCGTCTCCACTTACATGTCGCTGTTCGAGATACTACCTTGCACACAGGTTCTCAGCGGCCATAGTTATGCAGGTCACGTATGGGTACGACCTAAAAGGCGGAGAGACGTTCGTCTCGGCGATGCAGCGTGCTTCGGACATCATGGCAAGTGTTGCTACACCCGAAATATGCGCTCTTTGTACTGCATTTCCATTCGGTGAGTTTTCTTCATCCCATCTATTTCCTCCCGATCGTTTTTATATGCACATGACACAGTGAAGGTGCTTCCATCGTGGTTGCCAGGAATGGGGTGGAAGTCCGAGGCTGCTGAGTGCAGACATCTGATAGCTGATGCGTTGAACACGCCTTACGCTTGGGTCAGACGACGCATCGTACGCGGAGATATCCAAATTCTTGTGCGTGGCTTATTGGAATTCCAGGAGCAAGGAAATGCAGTACCGTCCATGGTGTCGGACGCGATCATCCGACATCGTCTAGACGACGATGCAAAAGACCCGGGACTCGCACGAGCGATCAAAGAGTCTGCTGGAACACTCTATGGGGGTGATTGTCCTCATCGCATCCTATTCCTCCAGGCTAATGGTGCGCTCAGCCACGGTTGAGACAGTTCGTTCCATCGTTGTATATCTGGCGTTCTCGGCTAACACGCTCACAATTAGACGCATGGTACCCTTCTTGCCTTTGTCTATCTCATGATGAACCATCCAGACGTCCAACATCGCGCGCAACTCGAAATAGACCGTGTTGTAGGGGGATAGCATCTGCCCGACTTTGAGCACCGTCCATTGCTACCATACGTGGATGCGGTATTGCGAGAGACAATGAGGTGTCATCCAGTGGCACCACTCGGTACATTCGGTCCCCATATTGGATTTCTAGATTCATGAACGGTGTTTAGGCTTCCCTCATGCTACCATCGAGGACGATATATATGACGGGTATTACATCCCTCAAGGTGAGCAGTGCTGATGCTTTTCTATGGTCTAGCTTATCACTCCCTACAGGTGCGACGATCATTCCCGATGTCTGGTAAGTATGTTCCTATGAGTACGCGCTTGCAATGACGATGGTACGGCAGGGCCATGTCACACGACGAAGAAAGGTATCCGAACCCAGAGATGTTCGCACCAGAGCGATTTTTGCGTGACGATGGCTCATTGAATGATGACGAAGTTGCGTATGCCTTTGGTTTCGGACGCCGAATCTGGTTCGTCTTGCTCACATACATTTAGGCGTGTGAGGTGCTCATTCTATATATATGCAGTCCAGGAAGACATGTAGCGGATGCCTCACTATGGTGTGCGATGGTGTGTATGCTGACCTTGTTCCGGATCGAAAAAACAGAAGGGTCGGAGAACGTGAAGTGGTCTACTGGGCTGGGAGTGTAAGTACCGTTTACCCTCAAGGACGGGTATGACATTGGCGTGATTTTACCAGGCATCTATTACCTTTCCCGTGTCGGTTTGTCCCGAGAGACAAGGAGATGGATTCACAAAAGCTCGATTCGTTGATCTGTGCTAGCCAGGTGACCTTGTGATTCACTGCCCCAAAGCTACACCGTTGTGTCGGAAGACAGGCTCATTGCGGCATGGGTGATTTTGAGATTCAGTTGTCTCTTCGGAAGTTTTTTTTTTGGCAATGTGTTATCGTGAGGCTGGCCGACTGCAAGTTATCTGAAAAGGACGATCTCGTCGGAAGTCGCATATATACGTGGTAGTACGTCGAGGCGTTTTCCGACCCACTGCCTGGAACCTATGCTACGTGAGCCAGTGCGTGACGTGGAGATAACCGCACGAAAACATCGTCGTCCGTGTGTACAACCCCAACGCTACGCGGATGGACTCGAGGTGGGCACCACCCCGCCGAATTCTCCGCTGGACTAAAGTCGAACATGTGGAGCAAGATTATCAACAGCACCTTCAGTTCATAAATGACGAGCCATCTCCCCTTGCACTGCATGATCATATCAGCATTGTCAAAGTAACTGAGAGGGTGTACTTGCCATGTGCCCGCCACCACCTAGCGGATGGACAGGGTATCCCCCCGTCTGTAAACGTTTCCTTTGATATGACTGCTGCACAAACCGATCAACCAGAAAAGAATGAGGATTGGGGAGGACGCTCTCATCTGTATGAGCAGCGTGGACGTTTCCAAGCAAGAGCTCTCCCTTCTTGACTGGTATCGTCTGCCCATCCTTCAGCTCCAGGTCAAAGTCACAAACAGCTTGGCGGGTCACGTGCAAACTTGTGAACCTCATGACCTCCATGATTGCGGACGTCAATAGCTGGAAAGATGGATCGTCCAACTCGGTAGGGCTGGCTTGTAGCAGTCCCTCCAAGGTGCCAGACTTCTCGACAGCTGCGTCGATCTCCGCTTGGACTCGCGAGAACCCTTCGGGATCGGCCAACAAGAAGGAAAGCGAAAAGAAGGCGACATTGAGCGTATTGCTGTGAAGTGCCCATAAAAAGTTGAGTAATAACTTGGCCCCATCCGAAAACGGAAGATCGTTATCCTTGAAAATCTTGATGAACCCGCGGTATAGTATGTCATTGCCATCGAGGATATCCCCTCGTTGCAAATAGTCCCCGAGCGCCTTCAATAGCCGCGTTCGTGCTGCATAGGATGGCCAACTCCATAGCAACGTTCCACAAAAACGATATGGCACGCTTGCATTGAGGATGCGGAAGTCCCTGTATATGTTCATCTGGAAGGCACTCCCAAAGATAACGAGGTTCGTCGCAGTGAAGAGGGGCTCATTGGTGAGCCGCGTCAGCGATATCGGCCCAGTACGATCTCGAGTAAAGTCCTTGATCTGGGATAACAAAACAAGACCAAATGCCTGTGCGGTCTTACCTAGAGAGCAGTGCGACAAGGTCTTATCGAGGAGCGGAGAGATCTCGCGCGTCATTAATTGAAGGAGGTGGACGAGGTTCCGTTCGACTCCCGCGATGACGTACAACATCCTCTGGTGCAAGCTGTCGACACTGAGATGCCGTGGAGATGCCGAAAGGATGGAAGAAATAGCATCTCCTGAAGAGATGACCACGAGCCGCCAAGGACCAAGTGACACCTGATATATGGGACCACGTCGCTTCCTAATTCGTGTTCAACGCTGACAGAAAATGCACTCCCTTGAGACTTATTGGCATTTGGAGAGAAAACCGCAGAGGTTCACTGCATAGAGCAGCTGATTGTCGTATCCCGCGAGCAAGCTTGGCACTTGAGGGGGAAAACTATACGCGGAAAACATACGAGCAGAAAATGGCAGTAATACCCGCAACTATTGGCGAAACAGACGCAGCAGCAGTTAAAAACGAAGACATGTTCGAGAGGGCTCGAGGCGAGATGCAGAACCATTAAACTCATGAGCTCACCTTCATATTATCCCAGCACGGATGGCAGCCTCTGCGCGACTTCTGCCGACCTCGTCCGTGGCCGGCTCGAATTCGTAAGTGGCCCGTTATGACATATGATCGCGCCCTAAGAATGCTGCGGACACGACAGGCACCCGTGGGCATGGTGAAGGTCAGGGACAGCGACCCCACGATCCTCGAAGTGTCGCCACTTACCTGAAGACTTTCAAGTAGTTCCTCCGAGTTTGGTGTAACCGATTTCCGAGTCTGCTACAAAACGTTCCGTGACCGCACGAAACCCACCCACGCCGATTCAGAGGTTCTTCGACCCTTCCCGAATCCATGTACGCCGCAGCCCAGATTGTCCTGCAGTAAGTGGTTTGGGCCTATGATAGGCAATTATTCGGCTACCAAGTTGAAGGAAGTAAAAATGCAAGTGGACTGACATTTATAACGGGCCTTTGAGACGCCTTCTAACAGACTAGCGACTCACCAGTGCAGTTAACAACGAGTGGCGCATTTGACCTCGGCAAGTGGTGATTGTTTGTTGTACGCACTGAGTCGTACGTCCGGGAATTCAATGGCCCGACCCATCAATACTAGCTGTAGTGCACCACTCAAGCTAGTTAGTTACTTGGTAGAACTTCTCATAATACATAATTCCCACACCTTTGTATGACAGACTCGACACCTCTCTACCCACTTCAGATTGATCACTGGCAGCAAGTGGCAACTTTCCAGCCCCCGAGTTGTCCATCGCTTCCGCGTGCCACGGCCCGGTACATGATCATATACCCGTGCGTCCGAGATCGGACACGTCGTCATGGCGCAAAATGAATTTCGAATTCGTTTTGTCCAAAGGAGCTTTCCTGAACGACATATCACGTGCGCTCGTTGTCTCCGTGCGCTTCGTTAGTCCGTGCGGTCTTAGCAACGTCGGCCACCTATGCATCCCATGCGCGTCGGCGTTGTGTCGCGTCTGGTCCCAGATGGGCCGGACATATCGCGCTCGATCGACACTG
>JBBPOD010000876.1:0-13356 GCA_038091255.1 Tylopilus intermedius | reverse complement strand
CGCGATCAGGATCCTAGGAGCTGACCTAGGGCAGTGCAGAACGCGTCAGAACGAGAGAGCGAACGCTCAGAACCGGGCGAGGAGGAACTCATTGGCTAATTCCAGGCGCGCTGGAGGACCCGAGGAATAAAACGGCGGCATAACGCAACTTCCACAGCGTCAGAGGTTGCCCCAGAGTCGATCGGTATGAGGGCGTCGACGAAATGAACGCGCGAAGTCGAGATATAGGGCCAGGAGGTCCAGGGAGGTGAAGGGGTCGCCGAGGTCGTTTCGGACCGCACAAACGTTGCAGAAGGCGCTGAATACGATGGGATATGTCGTAGAAGCGAGGAGAACGAGTGTCATCGAAACAAACGCACTACGTCGAAATAGAGGGCCGGGAGACCCCAGAGGGGAGCTGTTAAACCCCATTCGAGCCACAAAAACGTTAGCGATGGCATCGAACGATAGTGGGCGGTGGTTAATCGATGGCGCAACGAGCAGCGCACATTATGAATCGAGACACAACCGCTAGCTGAAACCCGAGCGAGTCGGCACGGGCAGCGCAGGCGCACGACGATGGACGCACCTGAGCTATCCACACCATCTCCTAAGCATTCTCGACGACCTCACACCATCCGAACCCACCACGTCGTCGAGGGCGGCTGGCAACGCGACCTACAACCTGAAGCGTCAGTAACTTACCAGATCATTTGAGCGCGTCAATGCCATATCTGGCGAAGCAGATGCGGGAAAAGTATTTTATATTGACCACATATGGCGCAGGGGCGACCCCAGACCGCGATACGCAAAGACGATGGTGCTAGAGTCGACCGAAGTCGACTGCGAGCACTCTGAACCAGCCGAGCCGTGACTTACATAATCGGGCGACCGGACCGTGAGAATTACCGTGAGTGAGTGGATACGAGAGGGTCTGCAATGCATGATGTATATGTACAATGGTAAAATGTCTGTCCAGTGAATTAGCACTTACATAGTACTATAATCAGGTGACCGTGTTTCAAAGCTTGTGCAAAATGGGCTAAGGCTCGTTTCGTGCCACCGTGGTAGACACATTCAAATACAGGAACGTGCCTGAATATCTTGTTCCCTTGCCCGTGTATTCCTTCCAGGCTACATACCCGATGAGCCGTTTGGGCAATTAATATTTTGCACGCGGCCGTGACAGCGGGAGCTTGCGTTGACGTCGACACGCTACCTTGCTGCCCCGCGGAAAGATACGGACCCCGCATCACGGACCGATGACTATGACACCAAACACCCACCTCACACATCTTCTGTCTCCGTCTCTAGCTATGATCGGAACAAGTCGTCAATACTCGGCCGCATGATGGGATGAACGTTCCATTACAAATCCAGATATGATTCACCCGTCTCTTCCCCTGCTACCGACGAATTTGCCGTGATCGTAACTGTACCCGCGTGTGTTTACGTGCCACTGCCAGGTTAGTAAAGGTGCCGCGAACCCTAGCGCTCAACACCAATCATTACCCTTAAACAACTCGGCACTCCCAGAACCTCTTGACTCGGGTCATCCTGTGGACCCACTCCTTCTATTGCGACTTTACAGGAAAGGCTCATCTTTACAGCAAAACTCGTCACAGGATTATTTCCAAGCGTCAAAAACATGTTCCAATCAACATTGGTTGATATGTGAATACCCCCTTCCTTTTTTAGACATCGAGGGAGTCCGATAATCTATCGCTGCTGTGATGTTTCGCCTTACCCCGCTTGCATGACCACACGCTTCGAATCCCGTTAGCAGCACATGGTACCCTCGCGCGCAGTAGCCAAAACCGAAACGGGGATCCAAAACGGATTTTTCAGCATGCATATCCCCGATATTCCATACGGCGTCTTCCTCGGACTCGGATGCGTTCTTGTCGTCTGTCCGTTCCCCGCGTCTTTGATCGAGCGCGACTACTTCCGAGGGATGTCACAAGTTGAAATACGCTGGTATCGCATGGCCATATCCATCGCATCGTCGGACCTCGATGCTAAGTTCATCGCCGCCGATGGATTTTGCCTCGATCCCACTCCGAACGCTACCGCCGTATCTGGTCCGGCTGCCCCATGTCGTGACTCGGGAGACTGGCATTGACTGGCATCGGGATGCCGAGGTCTCCCCTTCCGAGCCCGAGACGCGTTTTCCCTTCTAGACTATGGCATGTGCACCATGTCACCCGTTCGCCACCGAACACGTCGCTACCAAACACCAAAAAAAGTGACTGGACGACGGTCCCTCGAGGATTCGACGCCCGGAAAGCTCCCGAAGTCTAAACGTCAGCTAGCGTTTCCAAGTAATGCGCATGGTACATCACTCCAAACACACGTCGCCTCCTCGCCACCAACGCATTTTCTTATTGTCATGACAAAGGCTAACAGGGAGCGAGGATCGGGCCAAGAGCCTACACGGCAAGAGTCGGCCCCAACGCCTTTCAGAAAAACTCCGAGTCGGCTGTAAGTAAAACTCAAACCTTCCGAACGAGAATTCAACATGAAACAGTTGACAGAAACACTTTCCCGACGGGATTTCCAGACCTTACTTTAGACGCGTGCGTGTCAGAAAAAAGTCAGGTGTACCGGACGAATTGGGTCAGAGCCGTCGCATATGACCTCACTGCAGCTCCGATCGTCGCTCTAATCACCCGTTCATGATAGCTGGCTGCATTATAACAACCGCCTGTTGAGTCCGATCATTCAGGCAGCCCTGTCTTCAAGTTCACCAATAACGCCGGTCGTCCTACTTTGCGCGTCGGGTGCTGACACGCGAGCTCGAAACAAGAAAGCTGAGCATTTGCCACCCGCAATGAACCGTTTTATTTCAATAGTCACATTTTCCTTGGGGAAAAAAAATCTGTATATGACCCATATTATGGTTTTACTGTATGATACATACCAGACGACTCCAACAGGGTTTTTTGTTCACAAGGGGTAACGATTACATGTAGGGCCACCCTGACTGGGGAGAAGAGACCGAGGGTTGTAGGTGAAGTGCGATGATGCGAAATGACGAAGTACAAGCTATGCAAGGGAATCAATGATATGGGGAATATTTGGACATCTCCTAGGGCGATCCAAAGAAAGCAACAAAGAATAGAAAACCATGAGAAGACGGAAATAAAACAAAACACGTGAATAAGGGAGCCACGCGGCACGGGAACAAATGCGTTGCAAAGACTATCAGCCAATATCCAGGAGAAAGAGGTCGGCATATGGCAGCAGCCCGGCGCGGGTGCGCTACCACGGTCGTATAGGTCGCCTGATATGTTCGACCTCACTCTCGTCGCTCTCGAGTACATGGCGTACAGAATAGCGTCTATCTGGACTTGTGAACAGCGCCAAGTTCTTCCGGTGGTAATCACCTTCGCTGCTTGTTCGGTGGTAGTCTGCCGCACCATGGTGATGTGTAGGCGCACGGTAGTCCGGGTGATCATATATGTAGGGCACCTGACCGGGTCCGTCCATCTGCCTCACGCGGTTTTTGAGTGTCGAAATGTCCCCTTCGGTCGACCGTGGGGTGGCGGGAGAGACAGGCGAGATCGCGCCCGCTGAGCTGCCTTCGTGCGAGGAACGCTGCGTGGGGCTAAATTCCGGTGATGACACACTTATTGGTTCATATCGTGCCCGTACGCGCACGGGGTCACTCGAGGACGATGCAGTCGTCGGAAATGAATGACTAGGTCTATCAAATCATGAGTAAAGGGCTTGTTCGGTGGAGCCGGCAACGGACCTCACGGACATGGAAAGGGAACGGTGTCTTGGCCAACGGGTATCGAATGCATCGGATGCCACGTCATCCATCTTTAATCGCTCGAGAACTGCGGCGGAATCTTGCGACGATACGCCGCGCAGATCCTCGAGAGCCGATATGGGTGGTAATGCATAGGAAGGATTGCTGACGTGACGGGGTGGTGCGAGGGGTTGAATAGGAGGCAACTTGATCGCTTCGCCAGGCAATCTGCCACCTGACCGTGGATCTGAGACGGGATCATGAAGGGAGATGGAGGGGACATCGAGGGACATGGACTCGGCTGAGGCTTTCCGCTGTGCTGCGGTGGAACTCGGGTAGGGGGAATAGCGCGATCGCAGGGGGCGCTCACGGACGAGTGGCGATGTGGATCCAGGGGACGGTTGCCGACCTCGTTGCATCGGAGAATTGACACGTGCATCGGGGAGTTGGCGAGGCGGTGGATAAGAATATGGTGCATTGTACATGCGGGGAGAGGTGTCTTGGTCAAGGCGATGATAGGGCGGAGCATGTTCGGCCGGTCCAGGCAGGACGGGAATAGTGGAAGACCAGGGTGGCTGGGCAAGTGAGGTGGACGGTATAGGCGCTGCGGATTGATTTGTCCGCCGGGGTCGCCGGCGCCCAGAAGCGGTGGACACGACCTGGCCATAGCCAGCCTGATCGGGGGAAAGACAAGTCGCGGGGAACGTGGGACTACGGAAGGACGGTGAATTCAAAAAGGGGAGGGTATGTAGAGGGTCGACATTACCCAAAAAGAGGGACGAGGTCATCACGTATCGGCCATGCAACACTGGAGCGGATGAATTGAGATGCCAAGGGTGGAAATAAATGAATGAGGTACATACCGACGAGACAGGCGAAGGGCGACCTAACGAAGCGAGATGAGGCGGATGGACGGCATTGTCAGGGGGGGTGCTCACCTCGTAAGGCATCCAGGTTCCTTGTATTTTGAGATAGCCTCCGCGCACCCGACGGATGACAGAAGCGAGGTCGGGTTGGGAATCGATCATCTTGACGATGTCGGCTGGAAAGGGCTAAATGGGGGAGGAGAGGACATTACGCGGAGCGACAGACCTTTGGAATTGCCAAGCGCTGGTGGGCGCGATGAGCACGGGGTGGCGAGGGAATGAGTCGGCGACGTACCTTTCCAAATGCCGGTCCAGAGGATGTAGCCGTCATCGATGTCCATCATGATCCACTGACCATTGAGGGGGTACTCGTAGACAGGGCTGCGGAGGGGTGAGCAGGGGCGGGAGAAGAGGAAGAACAGGCTGACATGTAACCCCGTGGATCGTTGCTGGTGATGTATCTGCCCTTTGTGACCTGGTGATGTGGGCTGGCATAGGGACGGAAGCGAGTTCCAGTGGTAGTAACTGAGGGGGAGGAGGAGGAATCCATGACAGAGGCTGAGATCAGGTTGAGGGGGGGAATATAAGTGTACCAAAATGCGGGAAATGAAGACTCCGCGGCAAATTTGGCAGCGCAACGGTCTCGGGGCCACGTCGACGAGGAAATGTCGCGTTTGTGACAAGTCTGTTGTGACATGAGTGCATCGAGTGTGACATAATCTCGGCAACCGCAGCATCACAGCAACAAACCCAAATCAGGTAGCAACGTGAACGAAACTGGGTCACCGAAGCCCTGCTGTTCCCTCGGCACCGCCAAGATTCCAGATCCAGGCACCCACGCTGTCCCCCGGGGCCTGACCCTCCCTAGCCCATCGGCCCGCCCTCCCGTTCCCTCCACCGACGACAGCAAGGTTTGACGCCACTCGCTTGAATCCTTCTCCCCCCTGCGGCACTGTATCCCTCCCGGCCCCTCCCGGTCATGCCACCCCGTCTTCCTGTGTCGCTCTGTCCGTGAAACAGGGCCACCCTAGCCCAGGCGTGCCCTTCCGATAGCGTTTTGGCAGCCCGGAGCGTCGTGGAAGCGCAATATATCCCGATACGGTTTCGAAGTGTGCCTTGAATTTGGAAGCAACACACACCGTCGATCACCCTCGATGACTCAACTCTTTCCCAGCGCCGCTCCCTCCATTCCCGTCCGTCGGCCGTGAAATTTTAAAATCCATCCACTTACATATCTGTGCGAATACTCTTTTCCGTCGGTACCGAGTCCCGCCCTTTCACCCGCTCTTTACTACCGCTGCAACCTCGGAATAATCATTACGCATCACCGTCACCAATTTAAATTACAACACGGCGGCGCACACGCTGTCTATGAATCAGGCATCGTCTATCTCTCGCCTTACATCTCCCCGTGTCCGTGACTATCTGCTGCATACCGACGCAGCACCTCCCGCGCTTCCTCTCCACCCTTGCTCGTCGTGTAAACCACGTCGCTCAGTTCAAACCCGTTGAACTGGCTGGCAGCAGAGATCGTGTACGCACCCATCTCGTGCCACCCGAGCCAGTCGCCAACTTGCAGCTTGCTTGGCAACATCACCGACTTGCATACTTGGTCCAGTGAATCGCATGTTGGCCCCCACACGCTGCTCAACGACGTGGCCTCCGTCCCAGACACATGGAACGACCCATTCATAGAGAGCACGTGTGGCGCCACCACCTGATGGTCAAACATGATGCAGTTAAAGGCTCCGTACACCCCGTCGTTGATGTAGTCTGTATTTATAGCACGTCAATAAAAAGAATCTACAAAGAAAGGTCCGCGCTCACACATCACGCTCGGTTCTTCCGTTTTGGATTCAGAGCCACTGCGTTGTTCCGAAGATCCCTCGTTCATCGGCGCCCTCCGAGCAATGATGTTCGTCGCCAGGCTGAACGCACGAGATACATAGTATCGTCCGGGTTCCGCGATTACTTTGATTCCCGACCGATCCGGAAAGTAGCGTTGAATTGCCCGCGTCAACACAGACGCCGCAGTCTCCAAACGTCTGTCTTCGAATCCACCTCCGACGTCCAGCAGAGAGAACCGATACCCGGCCCGTGTCCCCATGGAAAACGCGTCACGCGCACGTCGCACTGCATCTTCGTAGATCGTTGGGTCATAGCATCCGCTCCCGACGTGGAAGCTGACGCCGATAACGTCCAGCTGCAGTTCCCGTGCTTTCGCCAACAGATGGGGCACCGTCTCGAGAGGTGCTCCAAACTTGACCCCAAATCGACAGACGCTCTTGGAGTCGTCAGCGAGGATGCGCACAATGAGCTTGGCCCCAGGGTGCGCGCGTGCGATTTTGTACAATTCATCCTCATTGTCAAACGTCATCTTGTCCACGCCGACCGTGGCGGCGCTCCTGATGAACGACGTCGCCTTGCATGGATTGGCAAACAAGATCCGGTTGGGGGCTATCCCGCCGAGCGCCAATACCTTAGCGATCTCGCCGTTGGATGCACAGTCAAAACCGACGCCTAGAGCTCCCAGCAACCTCAGCACATACGGGTCTGGGTTGCACTTGACAGCTGTCACACGCGCCCGTGAGTAACAGAGCGAGATCCACAATGCAGACTACAGACCGTAAAAGGGCTCAATGTCGGGCATACACTGAACCCAGCGTTGGTGTTGATGGTATACATGGCCGAGGTCGGCGACGAAGAATGCCTTCTCAGCGTCAATCTTGCTTTCGGCCGCCTTGCGTGAAGCGTTCATAATTCCGTTCCTAAGATGGATATCGGGGTGCCCTCGGAAGAGCGGCGGGAGCGATGCAAAGATCTTCTCAGCCTCAGCCTCATCCGTTGTCGAATCAGATTTTTCATGAATCAAAGAGGGATCCTCCGGTCGGTCCAAACCTGGTGTATCGCGAAGTCCTGGAGAACCTGGGAAGGAAATGGGACCCTGGAAATCGACAGGTGTTGCCGGAGAGAGCACATCGACCCGAGACATGGTTGTTTTATCGGGGAAACCCAAGGAATCTATCGTGTCTACACGGAAACGGTGTGTTTTCTCGAAAAAAGGTATGTTCACGTGCTTGAGTTTGAATTTTGGAAACCTCGAATTACCGAACCAGAATCGCCACGGTTGGGGAGGTGCCGGGCTAGCCAGGACGGTAACGAATGGGGTTTACTTCAGCAGAAGATGGATCCTCGCCCTTCAAAGCGAGGAAAAGGAGAAGAAATGAGGGGGAAAGAGTTCAAACAGGGAGAGTGCCAGAGAACAGAGAAAATCGCAGAGGATAGAATGACGTTGTCAAGGAGGGTCGCCTTTGTCGAGGATGAGAAGAGAGCAGAGGGGAGAGGTTTTATGACATACCACGAACTGATGACCACCTGAAAACAGACGAATTGGTGAGCGCAGGTGGAGAAGGAGAGAACCGGGATGAAAACCCACTCAAGGGTCAGCAGGCGGAGATCGTTATTCCTTTCCTGATCAGTAATGGTGGAACTGGGGGGTCTCTAGAGGTCACAGGGTACGCTCTAGGGCAAACGACGACTACCGAGGAAATTGCGATCAGTGAAAGCGTAGCAAAAGCGATTGGTAGGCGGTTTTTGTCAAGTTACTCGGTATGTAGCTCGCGAGCAGTTCGGATTAAATTTTTCTGATCGGTGTGACCCGGATTGATGGTGTATTATGTAAATGGCGCGGCTGTCTCCATTCTCACTCCAACGCCGACGCCGCCCATGTGCATGAGGCCGCGCAGAAGGATGTGTGTATATAACTTGAAGGGCCTGACATCGCCTTCACCAACCACGGCCTCGCTGCCAAAACCAACTGGACAGAGGGCATTATCCCCTCATACGCACACCAGGGTTTATACATAGCAACCACTCCAGAATCTTCCATGAAACCCACAAGCTCCGAGCCCGTAATGGACCAGCACCAAGTGGCAATGATTTCCTTCCCGGGGCATCGTGCCATCATACACTGTGCACGTTACTCTATGCGGTCTGAATCGCCTTCTGGATTCTTGCGCAGCCTCATCGCGCCGCATGCAACATGTTCCGGCTCGAAACACACGATCCACGCACCCTTGTTCATATAATACCGCTCGGGTCTCGTTTCATAACGTGGCGCGGCCTCCCATCATTTCCGAGCATCCACGCATCACGCCCAAAGTTTTTCTGTTCGAATCGCAACCTGCTCTCGCCGGCTGGATAGTTCGATCGGGTGGCGTGCATGGGCGGCGTGTCACCATTCCGTTGTCGCCTGCAACTGTCACTGGCCGCGGTTCCTGGGCAATAGAGTGGATCGTATCGGAGTTCAGGTGAAAAGCACGTTGACACGCCTTAGAAGCCTCGCCTCCCCGAGACGAGGGACGGAGATAGATGACATGCGTGCCAATACCCCCGAGGTCAAGGGCAGGACACAACGAGGGGGATTAGTTGCCGCGTCAATGAACCCCTTCTTTCTCCCCCGAAGACGCATTTGGAAAGTTTGGCATCGAAAGCTCATCGTGTGGCGTAAAGATGAGCCCTGTTTCTCGTCATCATATCTGTGCCGCTGGCATCATCTTTAGCTTGTGGGGTCAGGCCGGAAAAACCATTTAATTCCGTATCGACGCCTAACGAGAGTCCCGGCTCAGCCTGAGGCCGCAAGAACGATAGGACGACCCTAAAAATTTCGTCCGACGCCAATTCCGTTGCCACTCCCTTTTCATGTAACCAAGATTGGCATAAGACTTGGGGCCTCACGAGGTTGGGTGTGAACCAGAGGTCCGACGCGAGCCGGAGCGTCACGTCAACATGAACTTTAAACACCTGGGCCAGGCACATACCGTAGATAGGATGGTCTCCTTACGGGACACACCTCTCCCGCACCGGCCTTATCCGGCATTACGCTTCGAAAATAATTTAAAATGTATTTCCTCAAGTGCGGATAGCACAGCCATCCAAACCAACCATCTATCTTGGTATTTATCTTGCCGTAATATCCCCTGGCGCCGCTCTCGAGGCCTCGAGTATAAATCATATTCGCGGGAAGGTTCAACTAGTCCGCATCACGGTGGATGCGAAGTCGATTTTACTTTGTTCCGCCGTAACCGATCACGGCGTCCTACGAACTGGACAAGTAAACAAGATATACGTGTTGTCTTGTTCAGTTGTCCTCTCATCCATGCGGTGATCAGAATCGCAGTGGAAAAGAGCAACGAAATTATTTGTTGATGTGTACACATTGTCAACGGCGAGGGAAAACTGCAAAGTTCCGAGAAGAATATTCTTTGGAACTGTTGACGACGGAGGTACCTGAAGGTTTTTGACGTGGCCTGGCTAGGGCAAATCTGAGCTTATTTGCAACGCAATCCAGTGTTGCGTCCTGTGGCATACTGAGTTGCTCGCTGGCGTTGAGGAGATCATCCGATCATCATCGATGGGCTCCCTCGGAAGTCAGGTTACGGCTGCAATCACAAGTATCCAAGTTACTGACTTGTGGGGCACATGTCTCAAAGTACTTTCGGGAAACCACGAGCAGGTGAGTGAGCTAGCTTCGTAAAGGTGTGGAGTAATATTGTATAGTAATACTGCAAACGTTCTTTTGTGAGAAACGTTAGCCGTCCCTCGATGGTGACTTACATGTCCGAGGCGCAGGTCAATTTACGTTGCGGAAGTCACAGCAACGAGGGAGTTGAAATAACGATTCGTAACGACTTGGTCCATTGGTCCAAGATCCCTTCAAGTGGCCGAACTTTGCGCCTGCTCAACGTGGCGACGGGTGTTTGGTCATTGATCGGCCGTAATTCAGAGTACATAGTTGTAAACGATAGCGTTATACGCCATCTTGCCCTGTGACACGGATGGAACCAACTGCTTGGGAACTTATCTGTGAACTTCCAACCGAGTTGTGCCAGTGGTCCTGCCCCTCGGCTATTGATCGGCTACCAACTGTAGCCGTCCGACTGATCAGTGATTCGCAGACCGTACCTCGGGAACACCGCAATAAAGATGGGCCAAATGTTGTTATTGGCAGGGGTGTGAATGCGACGCGAGCAAAATCAACTCCGCGGATGGCGGCGTGGTGGACGTACGGTGATGTGGACGGCGTCTAGCGATCCCATTCTATCAGACCCCCAAGAGGCAGATGTTGTACTACCACGCGTTTGCCCAAAACCTCGGCCTGGAGAAACAGGTCAGTGAGAATGGCTTAAATACGTGCAAATGTTTGACTTGCCTGGTACATTTCGAACAAGCCTTTGTTCACTTTGGCCCAGCTTTGTACGTGTGTCGCGATGGAGTACAGCTGAGATGAGTGCTCGAAGAACGGGCCGGACTTGACTTGATGGATTCGTGCGATCGCCATGAAATACAGGTTGTCAAAGCTATCAATGGGATGGCCACCTTTTTCGGGTTTGATGCCGAGGGAAGCATTGACAGGTATTACTGTCTGATCTAACACAACACACGTCGCTTGGGGCTTGCTTGAGCAGTGAGAAGAGTGGCATACCTCGGAGCTGCCCACTCCCGAATAAGTATGGGAGAAAGCTGTAATCGTCCAACCCCCATACTCCATGGCTGCCAGCAGGCTCGAGCTTGTAAGTGTCTTGCAAACGCCAGCAGAGTCGGAGGTAGCGCACGAAGACACGAAGGACGAGGGCACGTTCGTCATGTGGGTTCGGTTGGACAACCCGAACAAGCGTGAGTGCACAAAGAAAGAGGGTAAATGCGGTTTCGTGACCGGTACCATAGTCAAGGCGAGGGAAGCTACCAAATGATTCAAGGAAGTAGGGCTTCAGGAAGCGAAGAGCGGGAGCATAAGTAGGTCCGAGGAACGTGTTCAGGAGGTAATCGGACTCCTGCAGGCAGCAAGTAAGTGTCGCACTATTGTATGCATTACGATACGTATTGGGCACTGTGGTACTCGCCTTGATCAGGCGGTTGCCCCAGTAATCTCTGAAGATTGGGTTGCCAAAGCGTGGCGTCGCTGTCCCGGGCTTTTGAGCCGGCGAGTCATCAATCCACTTGTCGAGGCTGTCAAGAATAGAGAGGAGATCTGTAATGGCCTGACGAGCATGTGGATGAGGATCAGATAGGTCACTCTAGAGGCTATCCTTACCTGGCTGTAACCGCCGGAAGCTGAATCTGAGTCGGACGCGCGGGGTACGGTGTATCCGACGACAGATTCGTTTAATCGGCGTAGAAACAATTGATAATCATGATAGCCTATCGTGTGCTTCCAATAACCAACGTCCCCATCGTAACGGATCTTCTGCTCGGGTGACTTGACAGTGTCGACCAGATCAGAAGGAAAAATTTGGCGAAGATCTCGCAGCGTGAACTGAGTAGTCATACAGGTGATGTGGTTTTGAACACTTGAGTTGGTCCAGCCTCAGGCGAGCGTGTGCGGCTGTGTCAGCAGTTGGTCAGCCGGCAACGTGTCCAACGCAGCTCTTTCGACCAAGTCACCCGAACGGATCACACTATCAACCCCACCATACCGCGCTCAACGAGTACGAGGAGCGAGCCCGTCGACCAACCCGAGCAGATTCCCCTGCATCCTCTGCGTCGACACTTCCCGCGTTCTCTACACGCTTTCGCCATGAAGTTCAGGTAATGCCACAATTCCCGTCCAAGCCTCCTCATATTGATTCCGACCAGTTCAGCCCTCAAATTCAATGCTGTCGCGGATTGGTGGGACGAGTATATCGCGTGAGTCGTCCGCGCACGGCTCTGCTCAGCCTCTTCGCTCACACGCGGTTAGCTACGATGTTCTCAAACGACATATTTACCAGTTCGAAAAGGAGCACCACCGCCTTACTCGCACGAACGTCGATCTTGAGGCCAACGAGCGTACGGCACTGGTCGACCAGCCTGACGTTTCCACTATCGAGGGCGTCTTCATACCGCTCCTCAACCAGGAGCTCCGGAAGATAACCCTGTTCTACGAGGAAAAGGAAAAGGAGCTCTTTGATGCTCTGCAAGAACTCGAGGACCTCGTAACTGAGCAAGACGAAGCTGGGACAACAGATTGGGAACAATATATGGATGACTACGCAGACGACGAAGATGACGAAGAGGAGGAAGAGGAGCAGATCAACCGCGACCACGTCCATTTCCACGACGAATCTCTTCCTAAACGACGTCGGAGAAAGTCTAGTTCAGTCAGCTTTCGTCCACGCAGTGGGTCAGGTAAGTTCTTGAATTCTTACTTATTATGATCGCACCGACCCTATTGCAAGGCACGCAAAATATTGCCTCTGGTCATCGTTGGAGTGTTTCTTCTGCTGAATATGGTCGTGAGCTGGAACCGCCTCCGTCCTCTTCTCGACAACGTGCCAATAGCACCAGCAAGTCGCCGATGGGACGTATTGCCGATAGACTTATGAACATGAGGGACAGTATCACATCACTCCCCACGGAGAGCGTATGGACTGCCAGGACCAACTACGCTTGGGATGTTCGTCTCTTATTCAAGCGCAGGATTACTGGCCTCTACGTCTCTTTCTCATCATTGAAGTCATATGCCGAGGTCAACTATTCCGGGTTCCGCAAGATATTAAAAAAGTATGTCTTGATTGCGTTCTTATGAACCAATCTTCTGACTTAGTGATAGGTATGACAAAGTCATGTACAGCGAGGTGAGTCGTGTGTAACATATCTTGGCCTATCTAACGTGCCTTATAGCTCAAAGACCGATACATGCACGAGGTAGTGGAGACCCGTCTCCCCTTCCTTCAGAGTTCAAAGGACAAGGTCACGGCCGCAATAAATCGCCTTGTT
>JBBPOD010000875.1:0-13359 GCA_038091255.1 Tylopilus intermedius | reverse complement strand
GGCATCAGATACGCGCAGCAGAAGGTTGGGCCGGTCTTCAACACCTAAACGTGTTGCGCGGCTGGCTCTCTGTGCTTCCACCGACCGACTTTGATGGAGATCCCTCTGAATCGGAACCCCTTCTCCGCACAAAACTCCTCCAAGCCGCCTTTTTTGCGGTCCTTCCCCCACCCGATTCTCCAGAAAGAAAGAAACACGTTCCACAGTGGCACGACGGGAATATATATACGTTAGAGAGGGCTCCGATGCAGCTCGTCAAATTGCCTGTGTCGCCTGCGAGTGACAAGGAAACAAAATATGAAGTGATTATATGCGCTCCTTACGAGGTGAACGATCCTTGTCTTCTCTGTGTGTCGAGGTTGACATTGTCGACGAATCCCTTGCCGTAGATACGCCTTTTTGGCGATCCCTCTGCGTATTCCTCTCCGCATCCAGTTTTAACACTCAATCTCTCCGTCTTCCCTCAGCTTCCTTGTTCTCCGACACGATCGCTGCAATCGGACTTCATCCAACTCGCCATCGAGGATGCGCCACTCCAGCACTCTCCGGCACATTCGGTAATCCCTCATATTGTGGACGGTACGCCGTTCGGAGACGCGGTCGGTGTCGGAGTTCAGTGTCTCGATCTCGGGCGCTGTACGGCGGAATACTGGTCCGTCGTTCGCGCGCGCCTTGTTCCCGATTCAGTATCGCTTCCACCCTCGTTGTCTGTTGCTCTCCTCGACGATGTATCGATACGCATCGCGCCAACACAAACCCGTATCATACCCATCTGTCTGCATATATCTTCGCCCGAAAGAATATCTCAGGACGTCAAGCGGCTTGACCTTGAACTGACATGCGTGCAAGCACCCTATCGTACACCTGAGGATGCAGAGCCTGCCAAGGTTTTCGTCCTTCGGGCCAATCTCCCACTGACTCACGTTCCACATTGGACACAAAAGAAGCACGTTTCTATCCAGGCATCGTACTTCTTCGCAAAGTCCATGCCCACTGTATTTTCAGTCAAAGCTCCACATGAAATCTTTGGCGATGCCCAGACCATCTTGGGTCAACACAACAGTACCTACAAAACCAAGTGCAGAGGAAACGAGCCTATTCTCGCGCTTCGTAAGTTTGATAATCGACTCAGCACTATTGTATTGCATACGATTCTGATCGATTAAAGACGGCGCCGGTGTTGATATCCTCGCCAAGTCATTTTGGGCGGATTCACTCCCTCAGCAAAAGTATGCGTGGATCGTGATGCCCCAGGGGCGGACCGGCTGGGTGAGCTCGAGCCTGCTTCTCGTCGGACATCCTAATCCTTTACTCATTGCGGTCCCTCTACTGCTAGGGACTTGACTGGCATGGCCCATCGACAGCAGACGCATTCGCAGCCGTCTCTGCCCTCTCGTGCATTCTATCCAGCGCCGGTGCAGGAAGGTGGGCCGAATGGGGTTTCGATGGGGACACGCGCGTCATTCTGATGGGTCACTCGAATGGCGGACAAGGCGCATGGTACATGGCAAGCAGATGGCCCGATCGCGTATGCGCTGGTGAGCCCTCCTTTCGCCCTCTCTTGTGCCCTTGATGGCTCACATCAAGTCCACACGCTAGTCGTCCCTGCAGCTGGGTATATCAAATCGCAAGCCTATGTCTCCTGGTGTATGAGTCGCTTCGCACACTTTATCGATCCAGCCCTGCGTGCCGTTCTCGATAGTTCACTCACGCCTGACGACAACGATTTGTTCTTGGGTAACCTGGTAGGAAAGCCTGTTTTGGCTTTGAATGGGTGAGTCGTTTCTATGTTCAAACAGGGTGTAAACCATATTAAGCGCCCACAGAGGCGCTGACGACAACGTCCCACCATGGCATACACGTGAACAAGTGGGGATTCTGAAGACCTGGGATCCTAAGACGGACGTGACGTGCGTACATCCACTCCGTGACCTCATCTCTGTGGGGCTCCTTTTCATCGATTTTCTGATATTGTTTGTCACGCGCAGGTACCACGAGGATCCGGGGAAGCCTCATTGGTACCCCGATGTTTTGTCCAACAAGCGCGTACAAGATTTTCTAGATGGGGTCTACTTTTCTTCATCATCACCTTGCCCAGTGGGAGAGGAGCCACTCACGCACCAACTTGCGAGTCAGGATCGTACAATGACATTTACTCTCACGGTCGCAGTTCCAGTCGAGAGTGGGCCGTTGAACGGATGGCAGATCCATGCACTAGCGTCCCCTGGGCTGTGAGTATCGTGTATGCTCGTCAATCGGTTAACCACTCTCGTTGACCGAGGTGTCCAGGCTGGGCCGGCTGCGAGTGATAACCAACCCCGACGGACAGGTGTCTATACAGACCACCAACATCTCGATGTTCTCGCTCGACCCGGGCGTCTTTTGCGCCACTTGCGACGACGTGAAAAAATCGATAGTATCCGCGATCGATGGAAACCATATTGTTCCAGTCCGCCTTAGCGAGTTGACCGACACGATCTTGTTCGTGAGCGACATTACCCCAGGGTCCCCTCGCAGGCCCCGTTGGAAGGTATGGCGCCTGCTCCAAGTTGCTGCTCTGAATTGCATCTCCCACCCACAGATACTCCCCCGCATTGAACCGCTGGCGACGACAATACAACGTCTCCGCACTCCACGCCAGCACCTGCAATCTATCCTCTCCACAAATGCCCCCCTCACCCTGCTCGTCCCGTCCCTCGCGCCTTCCCCCGAGCTCTCCGCCGCCCTCCGCATCGCACACACTCTCCAGCTATTCCATGCGCTCGACGCTCAGATCGTGGGCATCTCCGAGGTCGAGACGACGCGATCGTCACTCGAGGGCAACCTAGTCGTCATCGGGTGCGCCGGGACACCGCTCGTCCGCCGATGGCTCGAACACGCAGGGGGCATCTGGGCGTACACCGACGGCGCGTGGTGTCTCGACTCGGTCCGCTTCGACCGCCCATCTTCGGGTACGTACTTTTTTTTTTCCGTGTTGGCGTGTCGTCCTGACGCTATGCTGTGACGTACGCTTCTCTCTCCCTCCTGTCACTGGTGTATCAGCGATCCTGTTTTGCGAACCACATCCGTACGACGTCCGCAGCGTCGCACTCTTCCTCCAGTCGACGGACGCACAGGGTCTCGAACGCGCCGTCCGTCTTTTCCCGATCCGCACGGGCGTGCTCTCGCCGGACTGGCTCGTCGTCGACGGTCGGGCAGACACGATCGGTGCTGCAGGCGTGCAAGGGGCAGGGTGCGT
Organism: Tylopilus intermedius; assembly: GCA_038091255.1. Lineage (NCBI taxonomy): Eukaryota > Fungi > Basidiomycota > Agaricomycetes > Boletales > Boletaceae > Tylopilus > Tylopilus intermedius. The sequence continues at coordinate 10,121 of JBBPOD010000875.1, read as the reverse complement.
TTTTCTTCCTTCATTTCTGCCTTGTCTCACCGTACTGGTCCGTACGTCAGCGTCTATGGCTGGTCGCCCCCTGACATAGATGATAAACTCTCCATGGGGAAATGGGTCTGGAACGAACGTATGTCATGGCTCGATTAGCAGTCATAAGTACATAGATAAAATTCGTTTGTACATCGTACGGTAAGGATCGTGACAAGATGGGACTGCTGCAAGCATAAAACCGGACGGAAGTGTCATATAAACAACCGGACAGCGGGGGGGGGGTTCAACGAGCAAGAGAGAACGAGAGTGTAGTAAAGCAACATAGGAATACTTGTCACCACCGACCGTATACGGGAGAGCGTGCATGTAGAGAAGTACGCCTGTATAATCAAAGTTCACATGTTACACCTTGTTCAACACTTGGGGAAAACTTGTTACAATACAGTGAGTTGCAGACAGAGAGGGGCAAGAAGGAAAATAAGGAACTAAAGAAAGTGAGAACCCAAAGAGATGTGCGACAGATAGCAGCGACAGAGACAAAGCGAGTCTAGGATTGATAGATGGACCTCGCGACCTGATCAAGACATCAGCAACTCAGAATTAGGCAAGACTGAGACAACGCACACTCTCGAGCAGCATGGTAACTTCGGGGGCAACACGAACAAACTCTTTGCTCCAGAACTCATATTTCTGGTTCCTGAGAAGTTCAATGAATGTAACCAGTGCTCCCCATGGATGAGGACGGTGGACAATGAAACGCTCCAGGAGAACACGAGTCATCACCTCACGGAAGTAGTCGTCCTTGACCTCGACGAAGAGGTGGAGCAAGAGAGAGGAGAACCAGTGGGTATGTGCGTTAGGATATCGCAGATGGAGAACCATGGAGCTCAGGAGATGGTGTTGTCCTGGGATTGACTTTGAACACGCGGTCAAGAGGCGAATATATTGGCACTCACCTTCAACATCTAGATTAGTAGCTAGGTACTGTAAAGCAACCACACCTGGATCGTTTGGGACGAAGACGGACGACCCGCTGCGCGCCTTCGCCTGCGCGACCGACGACACTCCGATATACATTACCAAAGAGTTGATAAGGGAAAGGTTGTAAGTTTCGGTGGTGCCTTCTGGGACCACGGACAGCTTCAAGCGATCTTTGAGAGAGGCGAGAAAAGTGAGGGAACCTCGGTTGAGAAGGTACTGATCCAAACTGTTTCTGAGATCAGCATTTTTAACGCCCGAAGCGAAGTCGGACAGGATGGGTGGAATAGGGCCCATTTCGGGAATCGAGTCGAACTTGATGTTGCGCAGGTGGGGATCAGGAAGGACGATGGAGAGGGGGAAAGCGCTAATAATGATGTTGCGGAGTTGGATGCAGCGGGGAGGGATGACGTCGCAAAGACTGAAGTAGTATTCGCTGAGGAATTCGGGGAAGTCATGAAGGAGGACGAGGAGCAGGCGGAGTGTGCCTCTGTAGAGGTCGCGGGCGGCGAGTTGAAGGTCTGCTTCCTTGAGGAATGGCGCTAAGAACTTGAAGAGAGACAAAAGAAGCTTGTGAAACGCGGACCAGCCCTCGCGGTTCTCGGACAAGAGCAACTTGGGCATGAAGTGCCTGTGGGAAATCAGACTGAGCCAGGAAAACGCGAAGCCAGGGAAGTAGGTGGGTTGCAACGAGCTGAATGTGTCACTGTGAAGTTGGAATGAGAAGAAAATCACCTCTACATCAGACCGGGCGTACCTGATGGCGGTCAACAGCTGGAAATATGCGGATCCGAGGTTTGCTTCCATCGCGTGCAGATCGTTGATAAGGCTTGAGAAGAATCTAAAGAATGGCTTCTGCTGGAACATAATCCCTTGATCTTCGTGCATGTTGGCCAAGACGAGGACAAAGATCGACAAGATTTTAGTTAGGTAATGCACCTTAGCCTGGTCGTTGTTGACACCAGAAGCATCCCCGTGGTACTTGATGATGTAGACGATCAAGCGCGACATCGCATCCAGAGCCTGGAAAGCGTATTCAAACTCTCCAGCAGCAACGCACTTGAGATAGCTGTTGACGCTGGAGTCGGCGCAGACGCGGAAGAAGAACGAAGAGACGTCCTCGACCTTCAGGATACCTTGTTTCGTCAGCTGGGTGATGTAAGGGACGAAGGCCTTTTCTGGGGAATGCGAACGCTGAAAGATAGTGACCCATTGCTGGAACCAAGAGAAGAGTTTCTCCCTGAGTTGCTCAGTCTCGGGCTTGACCGAAGGCTGCCTGATTACAACCCCATCGGAAGCAACAGCAGTGCTCGGGCGCCGCACCACTCCACGGAGGTCGTCGAACAGACGCTGGACTCTATTCAATAGGCATCAGATCATGCCTTGCAGAAAAAGACTGCTATGGACACGTACTCTTCACTGGCTTTTCCGGCTTGGACAAGCTGACCCAAAACCTCGATAGTATACGTCAACTGGTTTTGGGTCGCGACAGGCGGGTCACTAGACAAGCACTCCCGGACGAGACCAGCCGCAAAACTCTGCAAGGTAGAACGAGGATCCTGGAATAAGCTCTTCGCCAATTGTTGGTCCTGGAGCGAGATATTCACGAGCCCACTACGTAGAAGCGTGATGGTCACAGGAATGTTGAGCTTGCGCTGCATCGACGTCAGCCTACTCCAAATTAAACTCGAGAGACTACGAACCTCATCTTCGGCATAAAGAAGCCAGGTGATGGCCTCCTTGGCAACTTCCTCGAAGGAATGGCATAGCTGATCCAGCAATGCAACGTAAATTTCCCTTCCCAGCTGTGATGACGTCTTATACAACAACTGCACGATCTTCTGAGACATCAAGAGCGGAGTACGGTGGCGATCTACCGACTCGGCAGCGATGTAGAGGACCTGGCGGACCAGGTGGCGAATGTCGTGGTTGGAGGGCAATGCAGAAAGAGAGGTAATGGGCAACTGCACAACGAGACTCTCCAGATCCCTGATGGTGATCTTACACTCGGGTTAGTATGAAGCATGCGTCAACTATAAACAGACAAACCGTAAACCGCTCCATCGCCTCTGGGTGGCTCAGAGCACTCATCCCCTGTTCCGGTCCGGGAGAACCAGTGTACACGGCGGGAGGGATATGTTCAGTACGCGAATATGCAACTGCCGAGCCAGGCCGGCTCATAGAAAGCCGCCGCTTGGGGTCGAGAGCTGAGTTCCTGCCTTCAGTAACATGGCAACATGATCCACACACTACTCACAAAAATCTTCGTACACAGCGACTTGATGAGGCTGCAGACCTGTAGCCTTGATACGTAAAGGATCAGGGAGAACCACCGAGAAGTTGGTAGGAGGGGCAGCGGGATCCCAGAATGTCTGGCCACTTCGAAGTTCTCTTTGCCTCCTGCGAGCCTCATAGGATGCCGTAAACGCTTCATCAACATCGGCCACCGCACGTTCCATTGCAGCCTTCTCGATCGCCGAACAGGCGACCTCCACGTTATCGGCCACAAGGATGGAAAGAACCTGCTCAGAAATCACTTGCTCATTGAAACCGTGGTCAACAAGGGTCGTGCGAAGGTGTCCACCGAGATTGCTTTTGAGTGGTTCTTTGCAGGTTACCAGCGCAAGACTTCCAGCGAGCTTCTGGGCCATTAGATGCCCAGCCTTGCGTAGTTTGTCTTCGCTGGGTTCCATGGCAAAATCCTTCGTAACAAGCTCTCGGGTAGATATTCCTGCAATCGTAACCGAGCGCTCGACAACGGGGACAATAATCTAGAAAAGAACTTGGTCAACACATACTGCTTCGACAAGACATCAGGCATACCTCGCGAACCGAGCGATCGACAGCCAACTGCACTGCTCTCTTGAATGAGTGGTTGACGTGCAGCGGTGCAAGTTGGGGACTGATGATGACACTCGATGCCAGACTGGCCAAAATCGACTCGATATGCGCCCCGATCGCTCTCTGTGCCTCCGTTGTGGCGGTGGACGCAAGCGACATGACTTGTCCTTCGCCCTGTACTCTCCCGCGGTCAAACCCGTTCATAGGCATTGAGTCCATGTCATTAACATAGTCGGGGAGACCGTGTGCGGGGGCCGAAGCATCGGCTGAGGGCCGATTCCTCAGAATCATGGTCGCTTCGACTGTATCCAAATCAATGTCGAGGCCTTTACACAACACCTCGATCTCAAACTTCAGGTTCAACTTGAGATCGGCAAAGTGGTAGAGCTCCGCAAGAAGCGAGATAACGGCCATGAGCCATGGGTTCGGAGGCTTGAACACCTTGGATTTCGCACAAGGCTCAAGAGTTTTGCACACGAACGGAATAGCAACGATCAGCCGTCCACTTTCAAAGCCTTCGACGAGGAGGTCTTTAAAGGAAAGGTTTTTGTGGCGGATGGGCTTGTCCCTAGCGAGCGTGATAGTCCCAAGCCAAGATCCAAGGTTCTTCAGGATTGCCCGCTCAGACGTGACTTGCATTGTTTTTTCGCTATTGAGCATCACAGCAGACTTGACGAATGTCTCCTGGAGGATAAGCTTGTCCAGTTTTGGCTTTTCGAGAGCGTCCAAGAAACGGAGGTAAAGTTGGTGGTTGTTGGGCTCCGCGCTGACCCGCTGGTCAACGAGATAATTGGCGAACCATCTAGCGTAAGTATCATCAAAGTGGTCCTTCATCTCCGTGAGTTTTGTGTCAAAGTTGCTGGGTGCAAGGTTGTTCACGATGAACAGAACCTTGTCCGATAGTTCCTCAGCCGGCTCCTCGATTTCGGCGTCCAACTTGTCTGGCTGGATAGCATTGAAAACCGGTGTTGGATCAGCTACGAGAGACCTCATGTCCCCATTCCCATCTCCAGTAGCGATTGCGCGATGGATAGTTGCCGCAAGGTCCGAACGGGCCTCCATGAGATGGGGTACACCCGACAATGCCTGACAGAGTGGCTGCCATTCCGGGAGGCGACTTTCAAATCGGGCTAGAGCTTGCAATCCAAACTTGAACAAGTTTGTCTCGGGAGGGCAGCTCAGAGCGTCGACAACGTAGCGAAGCGCTATCCCGAACGGTATGAGATCGACCAGTTCATGCTGAATGATTGAACCAAAGAGATAACCGGTCATGGCGAGTTCGCGAGCGGGGTAGTAGGACTGGAAGAACTTGTATTCGTCGAAGAGGAAATGGAGCATGCAGGAGAAGATTTCATGGTCTCTAGGGTCTGAGGAAGCTTTGCTGCGTTGGAGAAGAGCGATAACTTCGTCGATGGTCGTTTGTTCGTCGTACATTTCCTTGTATATGGCATCAACTTCAGCCTCGATCTCGGTAGAGTAGTTGACAACAGCGAAACCGGGTTCAGAGTCAGCACCGGGGGTAAGATTCATGAGGCGCGGGTGAATTTGCAGACAAGCATTGCGGACTTCAAGGCAATAGTCAATGTCCTCACGAGGCATTTTGGCGGAGCTATGTGATATGTTAGTGAATTTCAAATACCGAAATAAAACCACGGACTTGTTTCGAAGGGTGCGGAGGAAGATGGCAATAGTCTGCGGGCTGAGGGACATAGTGCGAGCATCCACCGCAGGATCGGACATTCTTGCGACTTTTTCGCTCTCCATCTTGACTTCCAGGAAATGGATCATCGAGCGGAGGAACTCGCCACCATGTGTGGTAACATTGTCAGCGAGCCACTTGTCAAGATTCAAATATTCTCGGCGAGAAGCGAGAGCGGCGACATCAAGAGCGAACGTGAAGGGCCGCGAGTCCAAGAGGTTTTCCAGAATCTATAGCACGTTAGACTGGGGCCAGGGCATAGGATCACGACCCCTCACTTTGAGGTCTTGCGCAACATCCAAGATCCTAGTGATGTTGAGGGGACTTTCTTCATAGAAATCACGAAATGCGCCAAGAAGATACGCAGGATCGATTTGCCATAGCCGCATGAAGACAAGCTGATGATTTGGATGACCTGCCAAAAACATAGCCAGCAACTTGCGAGAATATTCGAGACGAATGTCACCCCAGTTCTGGTCCTATAACAGGTGTCAAACACATTGAAAGTAAATAGAAACTAGATGACGTACCGGAACCTGAAGTAAACCCATATGCACCAACTCTGCACTTATCTTGAGGGCCTTATCCAGCATATCGCGCACACAAGTTCGGATGTCGCCATTGTCCGAATCAGCGAGTCGCACTAGAACCTCGAAAAGATCAAGAGAGTTCCAGGTGTGGCCCTGGACATTGGCAGCTAACGACTTGATTGTCGGGCTCGCAGACGCCACGTCTTCAACCGTGACAATCCTGTGACCAGGCAAGGACACAAAGTTAAAAGTGTCCGCGGGCAGGGATAACAGAGCGTCAAGAAGCTTGAGCTGGTATAACGAATTTTTCCATATGCCCCAGAACCCAGTTACCGCATGGGGCTCGGCCTCGCGAGGGCAATTGAGCAGGATAGCGATCAATAACTTCAGCGTGGCGGTATCGACCCCATGTCGATCAGGCCAGTCAAAGGCCTTGATGACGTTGGCCCAGTTAAGGCTAACATGCTACAAAACGTGTCAATGACGATGGATGGATGTTCCCAAAGTCAAAACTTACGAAACTACCCAAAGCCCTCACCAGCGCCCCGACGTCACACAGGGTCGTACCCTCCGCAGCAAGCCGAGCCAAACTTGAGATGATCTCGACAACTTGGGCATCCCGTGGCGGATTAGCGTCGGAGATGCCGAAGCGAAGAAGGAGGGCGCGAACTGTATCTGCATCACTGGTTATTTCAGGGCCGAGCTGGATCAGAGTCTGCACGAGGGATGCTCCAGGAGGAAGGCTGCATGAGTGGACTCTATTAGTCATCCCCCGAAATATGGAGAGCACACGTCATGCGGCACACCTTAAAGTGGGGAAGATGCGTTGCAAGATAGGAGCAACTATCTCCGGCCCATACTTGGCCTGCGCTGCTGCGATGAGCGCCTGACGCTGTGTGGCATCCAACATGGGTGTTTCCGAGCTGGAGTCGGACAACAGGTTGGACATGAGTTTTGCAATTTGTTGAGGGGAGAGATCGGCGTGGTCGAAGGAAGGATGTTGGCAGAGAGAGAGTACAGCGTTCTCGAAGTCGGCTCGGATGAGAGTGGCAGCCTGCGTAGCCAGCTCCTTGCGGGTAGAACCAGCGACGATAGACGAAGCCAGTACAAGCCTTTCAAGCGGCCGGAGAGAAACACGATCTACAAATCGAAGTAGATCAAAATGCCTGAAAGCCTCCCCCTCGCCCTTGTCTATGCCGTCACGGAACCGGTCTGCAAGAAAAGGGTCACGAGCCAGACGCTGAGTTTCTTGGATGAGGAGACGGAAGGTCAAGGCGGTAGAGGTGTCGAATACAGAAGGAGGCGCAGCTACGGCGAGACGGCCTTGGGAGTGGACGATGAGACGACGGATGAAGTGGAGGTAAGTGTCAAGACCGTGCTGCTCAGAGAGCTGCACCACGAAGGTTTGAGTGAAATTTTAGGTGAGAAAAAAAAGGGGACATACGGAGCGTATTTCAAGCTGGTTCCTCTCGAAATTGTCCTCCGTGAGGGTTGACAGGAGGAAAACAATTTGAGCCTTTACGATTGTGTGTATGTTGGCGTTTGGAGGATTATCCATCGCCGACGACCTGGCTGAAGACTCCGGGCGTCGATTGACGCTTCCACCAGCCGACGCCGTTTTGAATGAAGAGCACGCTGTCGAAGGGTAAAAAAACACGTAGGCCGGAGCGAAACCACCAGCCTGGAGCAGTCAACCAAAGTACACTCCAAACTTGTGGGGGGATCCAACCAACTTGAAACCCCGATGTCGGCGCTTCAAATCTGTCATCCTGTGGGTTTTGTACGACTCCCATGATACATGGACCATTTCAGAATGGACGACAGGAAAGGGCAGGCATACTAATAGACGAAAAGTAGGCATAGATGAAGGGTGGGCATATACTACTGAAGGTGGCGTAAGTGATTCGGAAACGTAGACTCAGCTGAATGGTAGACATACACGCCAAACGGTTGCGTTACTTAGCGCCTCCCCCTTGCAGGGCGTAACCATTCGGCGTTGATACCTACCAGCAGCTAAGCCTACCATCCACTTACACCTACCAATCATGCCTGCCCATTCGAACGAAAGCGTTCATCGTGGAAGGAAGCCCATCACTATAGAGACGATTGACAATCTAATCTAGAGCCTTCGCGAAGGCTTGATAATCGATGCCTTCATGGGGGACACAAAGATACTTTCGTGCTTGCATTGGGATTTCCCCTCTGTAATGTCTTCGTCAGCACAGCACACCGCAAGCGAAAGCGACAGACTTGGGAAAACGGGTGTCACCGGCGTAAAGCTGAAATCCACACTAGGATAGTCGAGTCCCGGTAGAAGCGTTAAAATCTCGCTCTCGCCTTGCAACGCCGCATCAAGAGCCGTCAGTGATGATGGTGCGAGCGACGAGACTGCGTTCCCGGTAGCTACCGTTCGTCAGCATGATTGAGGAAATAGTAGCGATGAATCACTCACACGTGGGTTTCAGAGGACTCCTCGAGGGTTTAGCTTTTCCTTGTTTGGAGGGGCCATGAATGTTCTCATACTCGTCGTCACGGTTTCGTTTCGTTTCTGCAAATGCGATCAGTACGCGGAATATCTTGCGCTCATAACTGCCCGACACACTCGTAATCATAGGAATCGGGGATACCACCGAGAAACTCAGGTCATCGTTCAAGCAGTTGAGCGCTGGCACGGGCGCCAACAGGCTGTCGCCATCCAGCTGCATCGCTTGTAAGGCGGCATCGAGTGCAGTGAGCGAAGACGATGCGGGCAACACAGTGGCGGGTTCCTTCTTGACTAGCATTGATACTGACATTGGTCAGACAAATATCAACACTACTGGTATACACGCTCAGTTACTCACACGCAGATTCTAAAAGAGACTGAGATGTAATGATAGGTGTACATTTGATAGCCTTCCGCTGTTCCGTCCGGGTCTCTGACTCCCCTGGTGGGGGGTTGGCAGCTGTCTTGATCTCTGTAAGCAGCGCGACATCGGTCAGTACGCAGTCACTACAGCATACCCGATACGTACCATCGAATGAACCACCATCGCCAACAGCATCAAACTGATTAAGGTTAGGGTATCGAGATTTCCGCGGCGCCGGTAGCATTGAACTGCGAGACTTCAGTACCGCGGAGACTTTAGAGGGTAATCCACCACGGAGCTGGACCTTCTTGAGACTCGCCGTAGGGGGCTTGTCGCTGACGTTCGTGGACCGTCCAGTATCTAGCTGGAGCGGTTGGATATTTTGGAGCGTCGTTGAGCTATTGCACGACCTGTTTTCCTTGCCACTGAACTTCGCGGGTATCAGGCGTTCCATGGGTATCGTGGGCATAGGGGTTGTTTCGATGGATATCATGGATGTCGCGGGTATCTTATTAGCGCAGGGCTGGGTATATGCGCAGGGAGTGATAAGGTCCTCGTGGTTGTTGACCGTTATTTCTTCAGTTGTTCCTACTGCCTACGGAGTCAGACACAAAGGAGACAGTAATAACAAAGTATTGCTTACCGGACGAACTTGAAGTCGAAGCTGCAAGTAGAGTTGCCGCACTCCGCACAGGAGGAAGAGGGCACTGCTTCTCGATTGCTGCGCGGACACGTCATGTTAACCCGTCAACGACGAGGAGGAAACTGATTACCTTGCACCACCCCATCGTCCTGTATCCCTTGCGCAATACTTTCCAGAATCCGCAACCGCTGGGCCTCCTTCGAGGCTTGGTCGATATATGGGGCGTTCACGGGCACGGATGCCACCTTGACCACGGCCAGCTCTGCCTGAACGCCCGCCAGCCCCGACTGGAGAATAGTAAGCTTGCGGGCAGTGTCAGCCTTGACTCCAGTAATTCTTGCCGCCTGGCATTCCATCGACCGCTGACAGTTCTGGAAGGACTGGCAAAGACGCTCGACCGCGTCGTCCCGGCCCTTGTTGTTGTCGTCAAGTCTGGTGGAAAGTTCCTGTATCGTCTTCCTGTACGACTCTGTCTCCGCGCGCTGCGAGAGTTCCAGACAAGCGATACGATTCTCCTGAGTTGCTACGCGTTCGCATAACTCGCTAACCTGGCGTGCGAGCGCGGCGGTTTCCTGGTCACGAACCGCTGCGAGTATCTG
>JBBPOD010000874.1:0-13374 GCA_038091255.1 Tylopilus intermedius | reverse complement strand
CCGACAAATGTCTGCCCGTGGCGCGGCTCCGCGGGGACATGCACGACCTTGCCTTTCCCCTTGGCGCCCCCAACGAGCGCCACGAGTGGGACCTCCTCGACCTCGATACCGTCCTCGCTAAACGCGACGAGCTGGAGGAACGGGTGCGTCTCGGACGGGGAGGACCGGGCGCGCGGCATAAGACAGACGCGCGCGCTCACGCTGGTCGGGCACGAGGACCACACGATGCTGTGGATCGGCGGGGCGTGGTTGATGACTGCGGGGAACGGCGCAGGGATGATGTGCGTCTGTTTGCCCCGCGTGAGCACGTAGACCGATTTCTCGGGCAACATGTCTCCGCCGGGCAGCTGCCCGGCGGGGATATCGACGAGGGAGGGAATGATCCAGGCGCCTTTGGCTTCTTTGAACGCCATGAAATCCATCGATGTGCGGGAGCGCCGAGAGCTGAGGGAGCTGCCGACGCTGAGGGAGTCTTTGGTGGACATGAAGCTGGAACTGCTCAAAAGGTTGGTGTTGCTTCCGGCGTCGTACATTTCTACCTCCGTCACTGCGGCATCTGCGATGCGTATGAGTCCAGCCTTCTTCTCGAATACGACGAAGACGGCCATTTGGGCGCTATAGGTGAGATGTGGGACCGGAGTCGCAGACGTGCGGGTGTTGGGGGCAGAATCAGAGGAACCGGCACGAGTGTGTCCCGCTCTCGGTGCCGCAATCTCGGATGATGTTCGTGAGATGTCCACCAATTGGTGGGCGAAGATGAGTTGACGTGGTTGAACCGGAGTATAGAATTCCTGTGCACGGAGTATGATGCGTAAGAAATTAAAAAAACCTGAAGCAGTACAATCGAATCTGCACCTTTATAAAATGAAACGCCCTTTCTCCCTTTGGAGTCTCATACAAGAATATATTATATTTTGTAGCCACTGCGAGGAGCGCTCGTCGTCCATGTCTCCCTCCGCCAGGCCCAGGTCCACCTTCGTGCCACAAAGCGTACGAGATGACGCTGAGGCTTGCCAATCGGGTGCCAGCGTTGGCAAGCGGTACGAAATCTGTGGCCCATCGCAACGGGAGATCATCGACAACGTCCCATGATGCGTCAGCTGAGGCGGTGGTAGCATGCCGCCTCGCATTCGGAACAGCAAGGTAGTTCTCGTAGGAGGCTGTGGGTTGCTGTGTACGGGTCGGAGACTCGATGAGCTGTTTCAAACCTCGCGTAATACTGCTTGCAGGGCGGTGTTTCTTGACAGGTGTTTGTTGTACGTTCCAGTCAGAAGCTCGGCGGAGATCCACAGGATTTGCACCCTGAGCTGAAAGTCAAACCACAGCATGACAGAGCAGGGTCGATGTACATACTCTTTGAGCGATTGTCCATTTGGCAAGGCTCGTGAGACTTGCTAGATTGTACATCCGCAAAGTTCGCAATGGCTCCTGATACCCGTTCGAAACGGACGGTGCGGCGGCTTCTGGTCCCACCAACGCCAAGACAACGCCCTGCGGGGTTCCTTCTCCAATATCTTCATGCTCGAGGATCGACATTTGATAGACTCTGAAACAAACAGCAAATGGAATCCGTACACGTAATTATAGTGAAAAATAACTTACGCCTCTCCTGTCCATACTACACGTGCCTGCGCCTCCACAGGGCCTTTTTGAACGATTCCAGCGTTACCATCATTCGCCCATTCCATCGGGTACATATCTAACACTGAGAGACCGGTGTCTGTACCGATCAGCAGCAAACGGTCGCGATGGATGGGAAGGATACATCGTATGGGAGACGTCGAGTGCGGAAGAAATCGTGAGCCAAAGTGATGAATTTGTAGGTGCGTTGGTAAAACTGTTTCGCATGATGTCCCTTGCAGCTCTGGCAGCGATTGCGAAAGAGGATCCATGGACGCAAAGGAATCAGCGGACTCCGAGTCGGTATTAGTGATGCCTTGATCATGCAGAGAAGAAGATGCAGGGATATCAGGAAGATCGCGATCTGTACGAATACGCAATGGAACTGGCGCCCCACGAGTCTGGTCGGGACGGGACTTATCAGGTGCAGCACTGGCACGGGTATGTGAATTCTCTACTTGAGTAACCTGCCCGCGTCGTTCAGGGACGAAATTGAATACATCGAGTTGTTGGCTTACAGGTGGTTGCCCCTGGTCGCCGCCCCAGCCTCGGCCGCGTCGGTGTGCTAGCTCCTCTGGGGTAAGGTCTGCGTAGCGCTCTGCAGCCCTAGGTTCGTGTCAATATCATACACATCTTCGTTGATCAGAAAAATGGGCCACCTTTTCTCAATCCACCCTCTCCAACGACCGAATCTGCATACATGTTGAGAACGACAGAGAGGTTACAACGGTGGCACGTACCGCGAATTGGGGCTGTGTTGGGCTGCAAGGTCATCGTAGGTGGGTAAGTCACCGTCGCCTTGCTGATCTTGCTCGGCGCCGTGAGTATATGTTTTGAAGGGGTCACCAGACATTGCAGGAAGCGATTAAAAGCTTTCAGGGTGTAGGTATATTAAAAGTCTCATTGCTATGCAAGCCGGTGTCACGGTCTTGATGTTTCCCAATATATCCATCCACGCCACGTCACGTGACTTGTATACACAAGCTATCTGTCCGACGCATCTTACTCGGATCACACCACTTTACTAATGGCATTGCAGCCCTGCTCATCGGAAGCCAACTCGCAGATCTTTCATTGTAGCTCCTTCCCCGTGGCAGGGAATCCCACTCCATTCGCTATCTTTCTTTTCATTACCAGGGCTTCTAACAGCGCATTGTTGATCCATTATTCATCTGCCGCCACAATGCTTCGAACAGGTGCAACAACTTGCCGACAGGTTCGGTGGAGTCCAACTTGCCAATCATCAGCAAGCCTCCTTGCTTATCTTCTACGGAACATATCAATTCCCATTTCGGAATAAGTCTCCAGATTCTTAATAGGCATTCTGAGTCCGAGTGGGTTTTGCACCGCCATGACCACCCCTCCCTCCATCCGTTCGTGGTCTGTTCTTCTGATGGGCGGCTGCAGCCTAAAAAGCACCGGAGCCTTTCGCAACGCATTCTCGTGCCTCCAGCCCAAGGTAGACAGATATAAAGGTCGATGGACTCCCCTTTTAACTAGTATGTACATTTTGAATTCATAATATAAAACCCGACCTCCATGCCACTAGGCCTACAGGCCTACTCGTATCCACGTTTATTCGGAACCCCCATGCCGATCTCTTAAGCAGGAGCGGCATTCAATTTCGGTCCGCAGATAAAGCTGTGTTGTACACCAGGTGGTGAAACTTAAAAGCCCACTGAAAAATCAAGGCTTTAGTCCAAAGTGCCTCTCGCACCTCACTACACCCGCATCTGTTACTCCATCGCACTCCCAACAATGCAAGACAAGTGGTTGGAGCTTCTACATTGCGTCTGAAGCTCTCTCTCTGATGCCTGTCTATGTATAGGTGTCCATACCATGCTAGTCGCGACGGTTCGCACTACTCCGCGAGCGCACTTGCCAACTCCGCATCCACGTCGATATTGATCTGGTGCGTATGGACGATTACACGTGTTCCTTCCTCCTGAAAATTTCATTAGTACATGTACTCTCGTTGAGGAACAATGGTCGCCAGCAATCACACCCACCACCGAAAATCGTAGCAGTTCACTGACTGGCCCCTCAGGTATCACCGAGTTAGTCCCCCATCTTCTTGAAATTTTCTTTCGTTTAGCCGTTGATTCTTCTCAGAAACGTTGACTATCCGGCGTACGGATCGTCTTATCCAGCCACGCCGAATATCTTGCTCCCCGAACCTCTCATGGACCATGCACACTCGACTGAAGCGCGTTCTAGGCTCTGGCAGTCAGATAAGGAGGGGATGACCGCCCACGCGCATGTGGCACATGCATTTTGGAGCGAAACAGGCCTGGGTCCCATTCAGCTCGAAAGAAGCCAAGTCCCGTCCGAGTCGACCGATTTGGATAATTTTGGACAGTCATGGTCGCAATGCGGCCGTGACCGCCATGCTGTACAAGAAGCGCGCACACAGCCTGCTCTTCAAGTTTGGCGCGATGCACGCTACACTCCCCGATCACTTCCCAGTTCATTACACGTATCCGCACTCCCTGAGTCTAGCGCTTCAAGTCACGCTGACACCGCAGCCTTAGGCAATGTCGGTCCCTGGGTGGCGGACCCTGTGCCATGGCAGGCTCCTTCACACTCCATCCGCCGACGTCACCGCCGTTATCCTCACTCTCGTGCAGAGATTGTGACTTGCGATAGATGCCTCAAGTCAATGCGCCAACAGTCACTGAAGAGGCACGTCAGGGAAGTCCATCATCATATCAAGAGGCCGCATCCGAAATCTAGCTCTGCCGCCCAGCCTAGACCCTAGTGCCACCCTAATCTCTCTTGGAAGACATGCGAACCAGGCGCGTTTCCCGGCCGGCCTGTCTCATGTATCTATTTATGTTCCGGACAAGCTTGCATGTCACCCGCGCGCATCGCTTTTGGATATCTACTTCCCCTCTAATACTACGTAATACACACACGGATGCACTTGTACCAATGTTCATTAATGTTGTGCCTAAGTACTGTCCACCGTGCCCTTCGCGTGTTCTCAAAAATGAGCTACATTGATCGATGATAACAACATTCGGAGAGCAAGCACTCATAGGATATACAAAGCATTTGGATAGAATACGAGCTATCTTGTTACTAAGAAAACGCGAGGCCGGTCCAGGTAGCTACCGCACCAAAGACCACACCTCCTGCGACCGCCGTTAATTTCCCGCCCTTCCCCTTAGCCCTCACACTCCTCTTTTCTTCTTCGAGGAACTTTCGCTCCAAAACACCGATCGCCTCCTCCTCCGTGCCGAGGACGACCCACTTGTTATTTTCCTCTCCGCCAGGGAGAACGCGGACATGAAACCCGACTTTCTCCGCGTCACTCTGTACGCTGGCCAGATCCGCTGTCGGAAGGGAGAGCAACGTAGCGGGTGCCATGCTCGAGGATCGACTGAGCTGATGTAAAAACAAGGCACGTTGCTCGAAGCTCATCGAACGACCCAATGGCTGTGCCTTCCTGGCATCGGGGAGTAGATACACCGTCTCGTTCATATCAAGAGCCGAGCCACCGATGCCGTGGTCAGTGGCCGGCTCCGTGGTCGCCTGGCTCGCCGAGGGAGTAAGGAGAGTGCAAGGCATGCGACGCGAAAGGGGGGCGATCGTCGCGCTGTCGCCGGACACGGGCTCTTCCTTTGCTTCCACGGGCTCTTCTTTGATGTCCATCGTATCGGGGTCATCGAGCGTCTTGCGCCACTCGAGTACGTGTGTCACCTTGTCCTGGGAAGACACGTCGTCGCTCATCATGCCCGGCTTGAGCAGCTGTTCCACCAGTTGCGCGTCGGTCGAGGTGAGGGATGCGAGGGTCTGCTCCGGGACGAGGGCAAACCGCACCGAGAGCCTTCGTTGCAGCTTGTTTCCGCTGCGTGGCATGGAGGCGCGCCTGCGCTCCTCGGTGGGACTGACGATGTGGAGAGAGGAGAGTTCTTCAGAGAACTCATCGTCCACAGAGGGCGCGACCTGGGCTGCTTTGGCGGCGACGGGACTCTGATCGGGCGCATCGATATAGGGACAACCGGAGCGAGGATGACCTGCGCGGGGACGGTGGCACTTTTTGCAATGGGGCGTACGGCGCGCAGTAGCGCTTGTAGGCGTTTCTGGAGCAGAATCGGCGCGTGACTTTTCTGGCGTTGATGGCGCAGAGGATCGCGTCAATGGAGTCATGATGACGAGTGATCGTGAACACCGACTTATCGGAGTGTTAAATCCGGTCACACACTCGGCATAGCATGGGTATATTCAAACCCCGCCTCGGCAACACGGCACTAGGGTTAGGGTCAGGGGTACACAAATGTAACTTTTCATGCGTAGCTACTGTCCTTTCGGGCGAATTTCGACTCCGACCGGGCCAACGGATCTGCCACTCGAAGAGGCTTTAGCACGTCATGTCGAGCCAATTGTACTGCATCATCATGGTTGATCATGACAGGTGTGCTAATTCAGACGATTCGGAGTCTGACCGTCAAGTCAAATAACTTGGATCTAATCACAGTCTAGTGCAATCCACTGAGTATTTCCAATCGGATAACATGCAGACAGCGATCGACCGTCATCAGCTTGTAGATATCTACGTTCAGGGTGGATTTTTCTTATCACTGAGGTTTTGGCCGATAAAATATTGTAAACTCGGATCGGGGGGAAATCGCCTTGGAGACAAAATTAAATAGGTTCCAAGGACATCTTGCTCATGCATGATGTACATTGCAGTTGGCACCGGGACATCGCAAGATCCGGGCCATTGTCGAGGAGCTGAGACCGCGATGCACCTCCTTATAGTGGCGTATGCTAAGTCTAATCCGTGCGACCCTGCTCTAATCCATGCAGGGACTTGGGGAAGCTTTGGGTGGTGTCGACATTCCATCTCGATCATGACATCACCAAAATGCTCGGGAGCGATGAGTGATCGGGCGTGTAAGCGGAGTTCTTCTGTCAAAGATGCTTTCCGGCGTCGCTGCCGAAGGCAGGATTGCAAAACGTGGTTCAAATGTCAAACAAGCAATGAGGAAGCCCACTCATCCAGTGCCAAATAGGCTTGCCACATAATACGACGTCAAACATGAACAGGGGTAAACCGCTTATGTTGTCGAAGCGATTTCGTGATGTGTACAGATTATTCAAAGATTATCGCAAACTTGCCCTGACGTGCGGTGTCACGCCGCTTCGACCGGGCCAGCAGAATGACGTCTCTAGCAAGTCTCTGGAATGGAAGTTACTTTACAGGAACCAATCAACGATTCGCCATCATGCAAGCGAGGTCGTAGATTGTCGCGAACACGTGCATCACCGCCTGATATGTGTCATCAGAGTCATCGATGGCATCAACCGTCGTTAAATCGAATGCTGGAAGCGCGACTCATCGGAACTAACTGAAAGTGAGATATAGAATGACCACCTCGATCGCGGTGCCCCCTCTCCTGCACAATCAGAAGACCTGCCGCGTCAGTCGCCATGCCTGTCCTTGCCCATGCGCTTGGATGGTCCAGGATCCCGTGCGTCTCGTTCGGGAGTGCGACTCCTATCGTGAATATTCCGGCCCTCTCTGTTCCGCGCCGAGGGTGAGTGTGATCGCCGCCGACGCCAGGCGCGGTCCGAATCCCCGTCAGGCGTGCCACGATAATCCCTTGGTCCGTCCCGCGGTGACTGTGGCCTTGCCAAACTCTTCAGCAATTCTTCCACGCCCTTCACACCGTCTGACTTCATCTTCTCCTTCCGCGTTTTTCTCTCTCGCTTTCGCTCTTTTCTCGCGCGACGCTCTTCGGGCGTTTCGTCTTTGTGTTTGTCCTTTTTGGATTTCTTCGACTTTTTGAGTAACTTCATTTCCTTGCGCTGGGCCAGCAAGTAATCCCTCATAGGGTCTTCGGGGTCGATGGAGAACGCTGACGACGCGTCCGACTCAGTAGGCGGGGCATCGTCTAAACGGTACAGGTGTTAGCACAGCGTCGCCACATAGAAGCGAGGGACGGACCGATAATCATTTCAGGTTTGGCATTGAGGCTCTGTTCCTCTGGTTCCACCCATTCGCCGTCCTCCCCCTTCATCTTGGGTTGCTTGTAGTTCTTTACATGGTCAACGCGCAGCATTTTATCAAGAACTTTAGCGCCGTTAAGATTGTCTACAGCTAAGACTGTGGATCGCTGGTCCTCGTACATGAGGAAACCGAAACCCTTCGTCTTGCCAGTTGCTTTGTCCCGAGGCAGGTTCACGTCCATAACTTCCCCGTACCTATTTCAAAGTTGGCACCATGTATGGCAAATAAGAGTTGACGTTGAACTTACTGGGAGAATATCGCGATTACATCGCCTTCCGTGAGGTCAAAGTGGAGACCACCGATGAAGATGTAGGCGGAGTCTACGAACGCGTCGAGAAATCATTCGCGCCGAAACAAATAGGTGCCCCACCTTTGTATTCATCATGCCATGAAGCGGATGTACCTAATTCCAACTCGCGCTCGTTTATTCTGGAGATTTCTCGTACGACACTGCGGTAGTGATTAGCTCTAATGCGAGTGGTTGGCAGACCAACTTACTTCATAGCTGTTCGAGTGCGAGTTCGGTTTCTCACGCTGTTTGGTCGATCTTCAGTCGAAAATTTCCTGATCATCTACCCTACAAGATGGCTTCGTTCTCTCTACCACCCATTCACGACAATCCAGATGGCGGATGGGGACCCTCTCCATCAAACATCCCAGAACAGTTCAAATTCAAGGACATCCCGTACGCCCCGTTCTCGAAATCTGACAAGCTCGGCCGATTTGCAGACTGGAACGACACCACGAGCGAAGGACGCCAGGCTACCGTTGGCCTTCCAAATACCCGCGATACGCGTGGTGCGATGGGGAGATCAAAAAGGGAGGGCACCCAGGCCTTTGGCAGCGGTACCGCGAGCGCGTTTGCATACTTCCACGTCGAGGACGAGTCTAGCTTTTCCTTGGTCGATAACAAGGCTGCCCCTCCTCGTCGCGGTGGATTTACCAGGGGTAGAGCAACCGGGCGCGGCGCCGCCAATTTCACCACAAGAGGCGCTCAAAGAGGTGCTCGTGGTGGTGTCACGGGCCCGCGCGGAGCAGCTCAGCGTGGTGGTCGCAGAGGTTGGAGAGATTGGGAGAAAGTAAGCTCCTTCACTCCGCTCATCGTGTGCCATATCGATGTCATTTTCTCCAGACCAACCGTAACCGTGAATCTTCTGTCGCCATCTCGCCTCAGTGGACAATGCTGGAGGAGATCGAGTTCCACCGCTTGGCCAAGCTCAAATTAGATGTCGACGACGGAGAAGACATGTTAGTGAGCTATCGTACCTTTCCTTGGCAGTTATTGATCCACCTGAAAGTGACACATACGGACGAGTATTTACCTATGACAAGTCTTATGATCGTGTCACGACCAAGACTGAGCGTCCACTTCAACTCGTGGATCGCATAAAATACAACACCACTACATCTGATGATCCAGTCATCCAACAGGTATCTATACGTTGATGTATCTCCCCGGAACTTTGAACTCAATCACGTAGCTTGTAGCAAAAAACACTGCAACAGTTTACGCCACCGATGTCATCCTTTCTGTTCTTATGTGCGCGCCCCGTTCGGTATATCCTTGGGACATTGTTATCCTCCGTGAGGGTAGCAGCTTGTTCTTCGACAAACGTGACGGTGGGCCGTTTGATACGGTCACTGTCAACGAAAATGCCTCCGATCCTCCTCAAGATCCCACGCCTCCCAACCCTAACAACCCAGCCGACAAAGCGGCTGTCCTCGAGGCGCCTTCGATCAACTCTGCGACGTCGCTATCTCTAGAGGCGACCTATATCAACCAAAATTTCGGGTTCCAATCTGTACAAGAAAATGCGACGGCGGACTTTGCTCATCCGAACCCATTCTATGGCCCTGAGGAAACAGATCCCTTGGCGTCGTGTGGCTATCGATACCGTGTCTTCGATCTCGGTGTTACCGAAGACGAGGACCTCAAGATTTGTGTGCGCACAGAAGTGGACGCGTTCGTTCCCGGTTCTGGGAGTCCCGCCGATGGCCACGGCCTCGTGACAATCCGAGCCCTGAACGAGTTTGATCCTCGTGCTCAGGGTGCAGGAGGAGCTCAAGATTGGCGGTCCAAGTTGGACTCGCAACGTGGTGCGGTCGTCGCGACGGAGATGAAGAACAACAGCTGCAAACTGGCGAAATGGACAGTTCAGAGCATCTTGGCGGGCGCTGATTTGATGAAGATAGGGTAGGTCTCATCCTGAAGTTATTCCCTCGCCACCGCGTGCGAGCTGACCGCGCGATTACATTGCTGCAGGTACATCTCGCGTGTCAATCCGAAAGACAATACTCGGCATGTCATTCTTAGCACGGCCTCAATGCGTCCGACAGATTTCGCTGGCCAGCTCAACGTGTCTGTTTCCAATGGCTGGGGAATCGTCCGAACCATTACAGACCTCTGTATGAAGATGCCTGAGGGCAAATATGTACTTGTCAAGGATCCGAACAAGGTAACGTGAAATTATAGATGAAACTTTACAGTGCTGATGATGGGTTTGCTCTAGTCCGTGATACGATTATACTCTGTCCCCATGACGGCCTTCGTGACCGAGGATGAAGAGGGTGAAGCCTTTGAGGGTGAGGACCCAGACTTGGCAGCTTAGTACTAAATCTACTATATCCGATGTCATCTCGTAACGCGCTGTGAGCTGGAACACAAAGGTCCACTGATGTGGATGTGAATATTTTTAAACCGGGCGTCCTGTATCATCTGACATGTAACAGGATCTCGACCGCCACCTCGACGTTCGGTCTAATGTAATATCAGCATCGTCACTTGAACTAGATTGATTCTGTACACACGTTCGTTGCAGTGCTCGAGTTATCAACTCTCTCGAGACATCCGGAAACATTGCAGCAAGCTGTGATATCTCTGCTTCGCTTGGTGTCCGTATTCTTGCGGGATCTTCCGTCCCACCCCTCAACTCGTTCACCCACTCGCGGACAACGCTGCCCGCCTCTCCCTGGGCCTGAGATGGAGTACCGTCTGCTTGAACTGAGGCAGAAGGTCGAGCGGTAGTAATTATTTCATCATTGGCCAGTTCCTCCCGACGATCCGGTCGTGCACGATTAAGGCGGCGAGGTGAACGTGTAGATCCAATCAAGGGCAGCAAGAAACGTGTCGAGAAGCGGATTACGGCCGGTGAAACACGCCAGGTTTTGATGTTGATCAATTCTGATCGATAAATGAAGCCTACAAGGAGCCCAACAGTTGCGGACACCAGCGACCCAGGGGCATGGCCGAATGCGAGCTTGTCGTTGTCAGTCGTGGAATAGTGTGACAGATCGACAACTTACTTGAGACGCTAGTATATATGTAAATGATTTGTTGCTCAGGGAAACACCGAAAATTCGAAAGTGGTATGCCGGTGGAACCAATCTGTACCACTGGTATAGTATACTGAATATCAGTGCCGTAGGCCCAGGAGGTATATGATTGACCCCAATGCGATCGAGCAAAATTAGAGAGGTGAACTCGAGTATAGTGGACATTAGCGTGGAAACGATGGCAAAGGACTAGTGCAAATTTGGGTGAATCCCGAGCGTCTGCGTTTCAACACGGCACCTACTGCAAATTTGACACTTCCGAATTGACGTTCTATATTGATCCCAACGCCATATAAAAGGAGTTCGGCGAGTAGCAAGTTACTTGAGCTCGAGTAAGCAACATGATGGGTAGCGAGCCGCCAATACTGTTCAAAAGGAACCACTGTTTCAGGCTCAGCTGCCCTTGAAAGATTTGGGGACTGGACGATATCGTACCTGATGGTGGCGCGAGACATGTGGAACGAGCTAGGAAAAGTGGGACGATTTCAGAAAAATGACCTGGCGGTGAACAAGACAATACCCGACCTGGAGGTGAAGATAGTGTTTGACATCGAATATTCCGCATACTATGGACATCACAGCATAGCCCATCATGAGTCCTGAGAGCCGTATTGTCTCGGTGAACTGAAAGTTGGTCGCGGTGGAGCCAAGGACGTACCTTTTGTGACTGGAGCATGTTCGAACGACATGGCTTTTCGTCACGAGCGCTTGAATATCTCAGCTCCACGAGAACCAAAAAACGTCAAGGGCTTGCACGAGCGAATAGGACTTGGACGATCGAGACGTGTGGCTGGCGGTGTCGGACGAAGTAGCGGACCTGCCTCACAAGCAGGCTACTCGCAATGCTTCAAACGTGTGGCTGTGGCGCACGTTACCACACTGACTGTCGATTCGGAACTCAGGCTAGAGTGTGGTCTCAATGCCCAGAAACAAGCCCATCGGAATCAACGCGAGGCCACTCGTTTTCATTTCCTTGTCGCCTCTGCACGCAAAGGTACTTAGCTCTCGGACCAATTAGTGCATACTTCCAAGTCTTTTTCGGCCCGTGGTCGTTATGGACCTGGTTTATACCCAAATGGATAATATTAACCTTCTGCCCGTTCTACACCCCCAGCGCAAGCCTTTGGGGTTGGGAAAGGTGTACTTGGTAGTAGTGGCGTAATATTGCCGTCATATTACCACCGCTCACGCGGCCGCTGAACGTTACGAACCTCAATCCGACGGAATCGCCCAACCTTTTCATTCCACTCAGTACACACGAGCAAAGTTGAGTTCCTCAAGTTTGGTTGTCTGCAACCCGAACACGGCTCCACGACATCACCTACCAACTTACGGCCTGCCCGTGGCATTCCCAATTGCTCTTCCGTTTAGCCAGCTGTGCTCCATTCGCTAGCATGGCGCTCCCTTTCCCCACGGTGTGCTTCTCAGCTTCTGGGCGCACTCTTATCAAAGTTTCAACCATTAATTTTCCGCTCGGGGGTACATCGGCTCAGTACAAGTACGTCTGACTTCTTGTGCGACAATTCGCACCAACCGGTGGGAGGGCTTTTGTGTTCCTACTGTCTCAAGCTGTAAACTGACTATCGACACGTTTGGCCGTTCAATCAAGCTCGGGCATTCCGGCTTCACTAAGGTGTGTCTCATGATATAATCCTTGAACCCAGTGAGCCACTAAGCATGCGCGCATTCTACTTTGAAGTGCTTTGCCGTTGGTGCAATAGCCGACTACGGCTCACCACATAGCCGGTATAGCCGGAGGTGGGCCATTTGCCAACTACCTGATGTGATAGTTTTCAAGCGCGGGGATGCTCAGGCTTGCCGAACTCGTGTGCTTAGTGGTTCGAATGACGATCAGTCAGCGTCGGTTACCATATTCTACTGCTGGTGACCCGCTAATCCATAGCTGACACTGATCCGGGCTTATGGTCGTTTACTTATAGATCATTTTGGCTAGCAGCATATTATATCGTTGATATGTCGTACAGTATCCCGCTATATCCGTCGCTCTTGTGTTTCACCCCTCCCCGTTAGGATTGTCCCCGTGCCCTCTCTTCGGGACAAGCACGGTCCGGGGCTTCCGCCACTGAGCGCCTAGCCAACCCGTTGTCGCTCGTGCAATTAATTTTCGGTGGCTACACAGCAAGCATATCCACATGGTCCTTGGGTACCACTCCAGAGCTATGTCCTTCTGGTCACCCACTGCACCTGCCCCTGACAGCGCATGCGCTGTGTGACCGAGCACTGGCAGTGCGGGTGGTATGATGCGGCGGCAGCACGCCACCTTTCCACTAAAAGGCGCAAATGAAATTGAACAACGTGCAGCGATCGATGACCCTGTGTCGATCCTCCGACTTGGTGCTCCTCGCGGCCGGAGGCGACGACCCTGTAACGTAGGTCTGACACTG
>JBBPOD010000873.1:0-13384 GCA_038091255.1 Tylopilus intermedius | reverse complement strand
ATGTCCGCAGGGTTCCTCTGAGCGAGTGCCTCGTTCGCGACAGCAATGGCGGGGAGGAAGGCTCGTACGCGTGTTAGCACTGTAGGTGCTGTAGATCATCTGGATGAAGGGAAACTGTGGAGCCGTACGTTCAGTAGGGGGTTCGACTGAACCTGGTGAGCGTTCGCGTCCGATGTTAACAAAGGGATTTGGGATTGTCGAGCTCCCCCTGTCGTGTGGCGATGTGGTGTTTAGATGTGTAAGAATAGCGCCTGGTAGAGGGTAGCGCTGCTAAGGTACGGTGGCAGGTAAATTGGTTAGCGACAACGAACCGATTCGCTTCTGACGTTGTTCGTCGTCCTCGACGTCGAGGAAGGCAGGGTCATGAGACATGGTAGTAAGGTTTCTGAAGGGAGACTTACCGATCCGGTAGTCCTAATAGTCAAGCTTGGTTAGACAAGTCACGAGTCACAGCAACTTTGACCAAGTGACATTACCAGCTCGTCGTCGCGTGCGGCAGCGCCGACGACCACAAACACCTCTGCAGGAACGTGCCAATGCCTACGCCTCCTCGGGTGCGCGTCGTGGTACAGCTTCCATATAATAGACCCGACGAACCACACCCAAATCCTCCCCATGTATGTATACCGCTTCAGTCGTAGCCCACTAAATTGACGCGGTAACACCGTTCAGATAGAATGGAACGCTGACAAGGCAAATATCCTTTGGGAAGTCATTGCACTCAGTCGGACGAGCGATAACGGTGGTACAGACTGTGCGTTCTTCCTCTTCCTGTGCGTCCCGTTCGTTGAACACCTGTACACAGGGAAGGGCCTCGCAGCCCATCTAGAAGTGCCCTTGCCCTATCTCCTCTATCGTGCACAAGCTCGGTATGAGGAGGACCTTCGTGGGTTGCAAGACATCCGAGGGGTCTCCTCCGCCACTGCCTCTGCTGCAACCTCCTTCCCCGCCGCTCCATCCACACCTTCAATCCCCACTCCTCGCTCAGCAGATACGACACCCATTATTCCCTCTTCTCAGCCATTGTCTATCAAGATACCCCCTTCCATCAGCGCGCGGCGGCTCTCTGCGAGCCAAAGGATGTCCACGCCACTGGGTGTGAGAGCACGCTTGAACTCACTGACGCACAAGTCGCCGTCCAAACATCGCGGAGGACAAGGACACCCTACGCCTGGAAAGGCAACCTCCTCGTCCACCGCCACACTGCAGGGCACCAAACGCTTCATGGTTCCGCTCTCAGCACAGCCCCGCGCACCCTCCCCATTCTCTGACGAAGCTGAGAGTGAATCGAGTGACGAGGAAGAACTGGCACTAAGAAAGGATGAGGAGATGGAGAGGCAGGCTGAGGAACAGGAGCACTTGGATAAGAAGCTCGCGCAGCTGCAGAAGATGATGACAAGCGAGAGACTGGGGCTCGTGAGATCGCCCGTATCGCCCGTATCTCCCGACAAGGGAAAAAGACGCGAGGATCTAAGACAAGAAGAGATCATCCGTGGCCGTCCGCCATTCCCCGCGTCCGCCATCCCGACGTCAGCGCAACTAAGTGGTAATGGTACCGCACCAGGTTCGCCGAGTAAACTTAGGTTCAATGAGCACACGGGATTGGACGTTCGTCTCGCGGAATTCACGAGCGCTACACGGAATAGGGACCACAGTGCAAGCGTGTCGAGTGCATCTTCGCCTCAAGGGTCGATCCCATCTATCCCGTCACCTTCCATATCGTCTCCCTCACCGCCTCCGGCTCACCATCCCACTCCGCATGATAATGTTCGTGTTCCAAGTCAACCTATAATACAAGCGCCATTGCAACTCTATCCGAGCTCTCAATCACCATCGCTCGCGGGTTCTCCGATGCAACGACATATCTCGCCAACCAAGTCGAGCTCACCGCCTGCGGTATCCCTGCGGAACGCAAGATCCAATGCTCATACGCGTCAAGGCTTTGGCGCCCTGGGAACCGCGGGTGTAAGCGAAAGCGAAAGCAATCATGGCAGCTCGGCAAGCAGTTTCAGCGATCTGAGTGGTAAGCGATCCGGCTCTCCAAGGAGAGATCACTGACGTAGGATGCCGACGGTAGATGCGAGCCTGTCTGCATCTGCACTGGAGAGCGCGCTCATGTCCAATATGCGGGGGACTGGGTCAAAGTTGTAGGTTGCTTGTTCGCGTTCAGTGTTCTATATACTTATCCTGTTCCCCATCATAGCTCTGTCGCGAGAAGCAGACTTGGCGGGCGAGGGATTCGACAATAAAGATTGATTTGATGCTGGAGGGATCCCTGTGTACTTTACTTCATTGTCACTGGATCGTGCTGCGCTTCCGGGCGCTTGCTGACTGAGGTGCTGTTGTCGACGCGTCATCTACTTCTACTGCATTCTGGGTCTTTCGCGGAGGGTTTGCGTGTTCACAGCCGGGGAGGTATTTAACCTGACCGTGCTCCAAGAGATGCAGCAACACAAGCGATCTACGACACCTTCCTGATCGAGCACGTTGAGATCGGCTCCTCCGCGTGCTCGGAGTTATCGACTCTCCACTTGATTATCTACAGCCAGATACGACGACGACGACCCAACCATTCTCACTTTCAGACTTTCCATTGTAATCCATGCGGATCACGTTCGTCAACGACGCGGGCGATAGCTTCTTCATGGAGATAGACCCAAACATGCAGTTACGAGACGTCCAAGCGCTTCTCGAGGCCGAGGTGAGCCACTCTAGACCCCATGCTGATGCGTGCCCCGCTCAATCTGGATGTCCACACAGTCCGGCCTACTCGTGACCGAGCAGGTCATCTTGCTACAGGGCCGCGAACTCAACCGCTCCGCGGCGACGATGCGGGAGCTCGGCGTGTCGGACGATTCCATGCTTTTGTTCAAGCGAAGGACCGTAGGGTCCAGCGGGAGGTGAGTCTGGTATCCGTCTATGCATGGATCCTTTGGCTCACGTCTCCCTGCGTCGCGTGCATCTCACGGCGTCCATTCACGACGTTATTCATGCTCTCGTAGAGAAGCACCACAGGACCGTGACGCGGAAATGATGCGGCTGCAGATATTGGGCAATCCAGACCTGTTGGCACAAATTCGACAGGTTCGTGCTTTATCCATACCCCTTCTTTCGATGCGGAGCGTTTGATCTCGGCATATGACAGTCCCAACCCGAGCTCGCTGATGCGGCCGAGAATTCGCCGGCGCGATTCACTGTATTGATGCGGCAATTGCAAGAACGGAACATGGCTGCGGAATTGGAACGACAACGTGCGATCCAGGCTCTCAATGCCGATCCGTTCGACGTCGAGGCACAACGCAAGATAGAGGAGGCTATCAGACAGGAAGCTATCATAGAGAACATGGAACATGCGCTCGAGTATAGTCCAGAGGCGTTCGGGAGGGTGACCATGCTTTAGTAAGTGTTAGTTCTTGACGTTCGTCGGCGTGCGAGCGGTGGTGTAGGTGGGGCCGGCCGAGGAGATTGCTAATATGAAAGTGTATTGTTAGCGTTCCGGTCGAGGTGAACTCGCATCCTGTAAAGGCGTTCGTGGACAGCGGCGCGCAAAGCACAATAAGTGAGCAGATCCAGTCCCCGATTTTTATGTTTAACTGACACGCGTCTTTCACTACCAGTGAGTCCAGAATGTGCGGAAGCGTGCGGGTACGTGTTGATCACATTCAAAGTATGCTCGTGTAAAGGTGACATGACGTGTAGGATCATGCGCCTGGTAGACACACGATTCGCTGGTATCGCTCGAGGTGTAGGAACCGCCAAGATCCTCGGAAGGGTACACACTGCGCAACTAAAATTGGGGGATATCTTCTTGCCGTGTTCGTTCACCGTTATGGAGGTGAGTGCCACACACTCGTTTGACCAATAACTCCACGTGTAATAACTCGCGCACTCTCGTCTACTTCGACGACGTACTTTTTAGGGTCGCGACGTCGACCTCTTGCTTGGACTGGACATGCTCAAGGCCCATCAAGCGTGCATAGACCTCCAGAAAGGCGTGCTCCGCATCCAAGGACGCGAAGTGGCATTCTTGTCCGAACACGAGCTCCCGGACAAGGCGCGCATCTTGGACGCGGGGGTGGATGAGGAATCCGTCCCTACTGCCGGTTCGTCGTCGTCTTCGCCGCCGCCAAGGGGCGGATCATCTTCGTCACACAATCCCGGACCGGGGGTGAGGTTTCCTGGAGGAGGACATACCCTGGGTGGTGCACCGGCTGTGGGGACACCGGGCACTGGCGCGAGATACCCCGAAAACGACGTTCAGGCACTCATTGGTCTTGGGGCGACGAGGGAACAAGCCACTCAATTGCTGAGTGCGAGCGGAGGCAACGTGGACGTCGCTGCGAGTATGCTGTTTGGGTGAGGACGAGGATCAAGCGAATTACGCTGTGCAAACGGAGTTTGTTTATCTCAATAGAGGCTCAGTAAGCAATCTGGCTGGAATAAAAGCAGGATATTTGTATACATGTACAGTACTAGTTATACGTGCAGGGTAACTTGGAAGTTTGCCCTCCTGAAAGTGTGGGCCTGAGATCATCCTCTTGAGAGCCGCCTCTTGCAGCAGGAAGGTCTCTGGGTGAAATTTTTCGCAGGTCGTGTTGATCGCCCAGCCGCACATCTCCCGTTCCGAGTCCAGCATGCCAGTGACTGCCAGTGAGCTCACAACTTCACAAGATACGGCTATCACTGGCACGGTCTACTCGTGGGTGGTGGTCTGCGTTTGACCGACAAGCACTTGGTGCTGGTGTATGACATTCGGGTACTCACCTCAAGAGGTTCTCGAACTAGGCGAGCAGGGGTAGGCATCAGGGGCAATAAGGCTACACTAAACACTCTGTGCCAGTGGAGGAAGGTCATTCCCACGGCTACTCATTTTGCGGCCAACCGTGCGCGTGACCTCGAAGCTTGAAGCTTTGAAGGAGGATGGACTCTGCGTCAAAGTCCTTGGCCATACTCGTGTCGTTCAGACTATCACTGGCATTCATTCCATTACGCTCAATAGGTGGACTTCAACTTGACCAACAACTATCCTCTCCTTTGACTTCTTACTCTCGCCGTCAGTGCGCTTTCACATCTTCGAGCTACGGCTCGGAAGCTAAACTTTTGTTTGCACAGTAAAAGAGGGTCTTTGGCTATATAGTCACGATATCGATCCATACGCTGGAGGCGTATTTCGCCATGTAAGAATTAAGCTCGATTCCAAGACCCAACGACTGACTCCTTCAGCCCAGTCTCCATTATTACTGTCCATCTTTTCGACTGCATTGCCGCCACTACCTGTCATATGGGCATTGAGTGATATACTGGGTACTTGGGCTCTACTCCGTATATGGCGCGTCCGGCAGCGTATTGGTCTAACTCCAGGTGGTCGCGATGGCTTGATTGCAGCAGTGTTCCTCCTGAACCCCTACCTCCTTCTTCCGTCTTTGGCACTTTCTACCTCCACATTCGAGAACACGGCAGTCCTTCTAGCCCTTATGTTCGCGTCTGAAGGCGAGCTCTCTCCACTGTTAGAGCGATCTCACTTGATGCGCCACGTTCAACAGGAAACTCGTCTGCAGCCCTCCTGGCACTTGCGTTCGCGACGCATCTCTCCATATCCACGATGCTCCTGCTTCTTCCGGTCTTGATGTTACTGGTCACTACTCCGGTTTCCCAGCTTGCATCTCCGAAGGAATTCAAGGGTGATCTCCGTGAGGTTGTCAAGTACGCAGGCCAGTTCGTCACGTACTGGCTCATTCTTTTTGGCGCTGCGTCAATCATGGTTGGTGGAGAGTGGGGATGGATACCTGAAACTTGGGGAGCTAGGTTTGTATTTTCACGGTAAACTGCTCTGGATGTGCGATGTGAACGACTCATCCGTGACAGCTTCACCCTCCCAGACTTGACACCCAACCCAGGATTATGGTGGTATTTCTTCACAGAGATGTTTGATCACTTCAGACCATTCTTCCTCATGGTCTTCTCTGTACGTCCTCCAAACCACGTCCTTATTACTTGATCCTCATGTACTGCTTATTCCAAGGCCCATCTCGTGATCTACGTTTTGCCCATCTGCATCAAATTCCAGTAAGCTGTTATGTTATTTCATCGCGTTCGCAATTACACTCCCCCTTAGACATGACGCGCTCTACGCAGCGTTCCTGCTGATTGGAATCCTTGGGATCTTCAAGGCGTACCTCACCCTCGCCGACCCTGGGCTCTTCCTCAGCATGTTCGTGCTCTTCCCAGAAGTATACCCCTGTGCGTCATCCGCCCCTTTGGAATGTAAACGCAGGGATTGACGTTGGTGTGCTCCCTAGACCTTCGCCACCCTATCGTCACGACACTCGTACATGTTCACGCAGCCCTCCTACTACCGCTCTTCCACGCCCTATGGGTGACCGAGGGCAGAGGAAATGCTAATTTTTATTATGCTGCAAGTTTGGTCATGAACGCCGCGGGTGGAATGGGTGTAGTGGATGCCTGTTTTGCTGGCCTGAGGATCGCCTTGGGGGATATCGTCGAGAGCGAGAGAGACAAATGGGCGGTTGTACAGGAGTGATCTCACGAAACTAAATTGTCATACTCTCTCGCGATGACCGGTACACCCGCGGGCACACGCGGGGGTAGTCCGCGTTTGATTGCAAGCAATGGGTGCTGGTGGATGACGAGGTGTTCGGGGGAAAAGACACCAAGTATGGGAGACTTGTGTTGTTCAAGCGAAGAATAAGGGGATACTTAGCTCATGCCCCGGGAGTATGACTGATGGTTGTGTGCTTGTCATCACGGAGGTAGGATCGAGTGTCCGAATGTCCTCGGGATAAAATCGAACCTTGTGGCTCGGCGATCGAATTGGTAAGAGACAAGACACCGTTGCATCTGGATTCCGCGTTTGCAACGTGTTGGCATTGTGGGACGATGCATTGAACCAATTTCCCGACCAAACGCCTTGAGCACACCAAGGAAGCCCGCCATCACGCTCCACTGGCATTCGTGGGATCCACGCTTGCATTGTGTTGCGGGCCAAGAGTGGTGCAAGCACACGCCAACTCGCGGCTGACTGTATTTCGAAGCAACGTTCGTGCGCGCACATCTAAGCGGTATATAAATCAGGAAGGGGTGGATATGAATGATTGGGGTTCACGAAGTCTGCTGTGTGTACCAAGCACTACTGGTGTCGAATCCCTCGGGAGGGATAGGATCCGACTGGAGACGAGATCACGTCATTACAAGACTCTATTAGGGAAATGATAGGGAGGTCCTACCTTCTGTCCGCGGATGTGCCCGGTCAATCGTCTATCGCGGTCCATCATCATTTCGTCCCAGGCATCGATGCTGTAGCGTACGGGCTACAAATGGAAGAAACACGTCTAGGGCGGGTCGTGGACGTGTTGGGCGGAGAGACGTACTTTGCCTTGATTCTGCGCCCTTTTAGACGTGTTCAAGAGCGTGCCGGCCGCTGCGAACATGGTTGTTAGCAGACCTGGATGCGACAATCAGTAATTCGTCTTTGGTTGTAGCAAATAGAGGATACCGAATGGAATTAGGGCTTCCCATGGGACGGGCATGTTGACGAAGTGATGGACAGGTCACTTTGGCGTCGGTGGTTTGCGGTGAGATGTATTTGTCGCTATTTGTACCAATCCACGTGAAAACGGAGTACATTGTTCTTGTCAAATGTACAACTTGAAGGGTTTCTAATACGCCCCTGCATATTTGCACGTCCTGTTGGTTTGTACTAAAATTGCGACACGTTATAGCACTGATTCGGATTTTACGTCAACAAGGAATGGGATTGCCAACATCCTGCCGG
This sequence comes from Tylopilus intermedius, assembly GCA_038091255.1. Lineage (NCBI taxonomy): Eukaryota > Fungi > Basidiomycota > Agaricomycetes > Boletales > Boletaceae > Tylopilus > Tylopilus intermedius. The sequence continues at coordinate 5,592 of JBBPOD010000873.1, read as the reverse complement.
GCTGTTGTGCGAAAAGCAAGTGTAATGCACTTGCCTTCTGTACCAATCCGCCATGGACACCTGGAAGCATGATCCGTCATACCCGACGGTGATGCGCCCATACCGGTGCTACCCGTTTTCCAGCAGAAAATGTCTAGACATGGCATGCTCTCAGGGGTCCCCTTCCTCGTCGATATAAAGCCAACGAAAAGGTATCTCCCAAAACCATAATCCCTTCTCTCACAATGACAGACGTACCGACATCCGTGAAACTTCTCACAGGTACAATGACAGAAGGATTCCTCCGTGGACAGCCTTGATTGACTTTGTGTCAGGCCACTCTTTGCCCACCATCGGATTCGGTGTGTACCAGATCGAACAATCTCTCTGCGCGGGCGCCGTGGTCAATGCATTGAAGACGGGCTACAGGTGGGGCAAGCTTATCGTAATTCTTGATCGCGTAAAACCATAATACTACATACCCAGGCAGATCGACTGTGCACAGTACTATGAAAATGAGACAGAAGTTGGTGCGGGCGTCCGAAGCTCTGGCATTCCACGCGAACAAATCGTCATCAGTACGTGGTGTTTCGATCCGCGTCGTTGTTAAATCTGACAGTATGGCGGTAGCCTCCAAGGTCCACAGTGAAACCACTGGCTATGACGCTGCCCTCAAGGGCGTCGAGGAATCGGTCAAGAAGCTTGGCTATGGCAGGTCCTTGCAGACGCGGTCAGTTTGCAGATGCCAACTGATGTGACTTAGATTATTACGACCTCTTCCTTGTCCACTCCGCCCATGGCGGACCTGCTGTCAGGCTTGCAAAGTACAAGGCTTTGATCAAAGCCAAAGAGCTTGGTCTCGTACGCACCATAGGGGTATCGAACTAGTGCGTCGCCATAATTTCGGCTGTTTATATACGCTGACATTTTTATATTTAGCTCGGACAAGCACATTCAAGAAATCCTGGATGCGGGACTAGAGAAACCTGCCGTGAACCAGATCGAGGTGAGTAATACGAGTACCAATGTCTGGACCGAACAATGCAAACATACGTGGACAGCTTCACCCGTGGTGCCAGCAACGTCCGATCGTGACGTACTGTAAGTCAAAGGGAATCATTGTGCAAGCATACACGCCGCTCGTTCGCGGCAACGACGTCGCGGAAGGAAAGGGGATTAAAAATGCGATTGTTCGCAAGATCGCGGATAAGGTACGGCTGATCAATGGTGACAAGCTAGATTTCTGACATAGATTACCGTTTCACCAGCATGGGAAAACTGCAGCACAGGTTTTGATTCGCTGGTCCCTGCAGTCGGGCCTTGTGCCACTTCCCAAGGCTACTTCGGCTCATCGCATCGAGGAGAACTTCAAAGTGTACGATTTCACGCTCGGCGCGGAGGACATGGCGGCGATTGACGCGCTCGACGAAGGGGCGAGTGGTGCCGTGACGTGGAACCCTGTGGGAGAGCCCTAGATGTAATTGTTAGCTAGTGAACCGAATCTAAAATATACTGTATGGAGCCTCGTGAAACGGGGCGGACCAGCACATGTGGCGTGGCAGTGACACGAGGAGAGGCGCGGCGACATTCTTAACTTAGGCCTTTGATGTCTCTTGCCCTCCTTCCCCGTCGTACCCAACGATGATCCCAACGCTCTCGTCGTCGGGAACGGTCCTCGTCGCCCTCATCCTCGCAAACGCCGCTTTGGCTCAACCGGCAACACTCGCTTTCAATGATTGCTTCGCCGGCGATGAGGCCAAGAAAATGTCGGTCAACACCGTCTACGCCCAGATTACAGACGTACAGACCCTCAACTTCACCGTCATCGGTGAAACTGCCGCTGAAATCATCTCTTCAAACACCAGTCTCGGTACGACCACTAATTGTTCACCTTGCCCGGCTCCTCACGTCCCGACAATAGCCGCTACGCTCTTCATGGATGCTACGACACTCACAATCAGTACTTATAGCGGGTCATTCTTTTTATGCAGCGTCATTCGCCCACCCTCGCCGCTCCCTACCCTTTCCTCGTCGAACGTGTCAAGCTATTGTCCCATTCAAGTCGGGCAGTACGCCTTATCCGTGTCCATGCCCTTCAACTCCAAAAACTCCTTCACTACCATGAATACTCAGTTACGCGCGCTGGATACCGATGAGCAAGAAATCATCTGTCTCAATGTTGCAACCACTCCGCTCAATCCTGGCCCGCTCAAGTCGCCCTATGGCAGTGCTCATGCCATCTTCTGGGTTACCGTAGGTCTAGCTATTGCGTATTGGCTCATTGTAGGCGTTGCCCGCGTCACTGCTGCATGGGGTCGAGGTTTTAGTCGACCAGGACCAGGCATCTGGTATCGCGTGCAAAGTGCAGGTTTCATTCTCGCTAGTGCTATCAGTGGTGAACGCCTCGCAACTTGCCCTGCCCTCATGAGGTTCTGTACGTCCAGTGTTTCATTTGTTGTGTACACCCTCATCTCTGTCAGGTTCTCCGTCACTGCGCGATATTATGATGCATACGCAGTGGTGTGCCGCGCTCTCCATGGTTGCCGTACAATGGCCACCATTCATTTGTAAGCCATCTTTTCATACATGTCTTCGGTTCCTTAATCTAACCGTACATAGACCCATTACTCTCCCAGACTGCATGGGCCACCCTTACATACAGTGAGTGCCACTCGGACATGTACAGGTTTATGATGCTTTAGCCTCTTGATGCTATAGACATCAGCTTGACATCCAACTCTCAGCATTGGAATCCGCTCAACGTTCAGCCGTACAGTCCTCCGCCGTCGTTCTCCGATCAACTCAGCGATCCGAATTCCGTTCTGTACCTAAACACCTCCATTCCCAACTCCCTCTTTCTTCTCCCGCCCGGAACACCGAATGGAATGGCAGCTTTTGCATGGAGTGTGGGAATTAGTCCTCGCAATCTCTTCGGAACATGCCTGTCCGTTTTCCTCGCCATCCTGGCGGGGATCATTGTCATCAGCTTGTTCATCTGGCTGGTAGATATGATATTCTCACGGAAATCATCTCTCACCGGCCTTCCGAGTTCGGCAAGCAAAGGTCGCAGTCCTCGCCACTCAGCAGGAAGCAAAGACATGCTTGATAACGTCGCTGACGAGAGTCGCTCGTTAAACGGCCATACCCCAACTTATCCCACGTTACGACGGCGTTGGGTCCGTCTGGATTTTAGGTCATTTCACACTAGCGTTTTGATCGGGAACCTCGTCCGCGTGCTCTCCCTATTCCATCTCCCTTTGACTGTTTTCTCGGTTTATGAATTCTCCACGGGCACCTCCCACCTCTCTATTGCCTTTGCGGCGCTATCCTTTGCGATTTTCTCAGTTGCCCTCCCTACACTGTTATTGATTCGACTCTTTCGCACACCTACTTCCAAGCTCTACGACGAAACGCGGACTCTCCTCTCACTTGGCCCTCTCTATAATCACTTCCGGCCCGGGTCACAGCTTTTCTCTGGTTTACTCCTCCTGTCAAACTTAGTTAATGGAGTAGTGATAGGAGGCGGTCAGGCAAGTGGTACAACTCAGGCCATCGTACTTCTTGTATCGGAGGTCGTGAGTGCGTTGATCACGAGCATATGGCTTCCTTGGGGCACAGGAGCGGGGATGAGCCTTATAAGCTTCCTGTTCTGTGTTGCAAGAATCGTCATTGCAGTTCTACTTGTCGTATTGACGCCAACGGTAAGGGTGACACCCTATTATAGCTCATGGCGTCTCACTCATGATGTTGTAATTTACCTAGATCTCTATTGGCTCGGCTGCTGGTGGCTGGGTTGCCTACGGCATACTCATCGTGTTGTGTCTCGTTTATCTTGCCTTTTTCCTCATCTTGCTGGTCAAATTTACAGAGGCACTCGTTCGCATTTTCGGTCGCGTTAGCTTCGATCGATCGCGACGCCCAGCTGATAGTGGTCTCGTAGGCGCACTTTCCATCCTTGGCTGCTGCGGTAGTCGCAACGAAGGACACGATCGCAGACCTCACAAGATACCAGAAGTTAGAGAGTCGTACATCGTTCGTGACTCTGGATCGTTCATGCCACCCGTTGCTTCGTTTACCAAGACGGCCAAGGGGTCTGCTTCCTCGCATCATTCTGGTGCACCTCCTTCGGTGCTCCGTCCCGAGCATGCTCTCCGTCCTTACAAGGAAGACAGTGACGAAGACGATGAAAGCGCACACATCATGGGTGCATGGCAGCCCTTCCCCGGGCCTGGAAATAGGGTACCCTATGACCGCGCTGAATCCTTACCCCGCACACAAGCGTCGAGTTCCGGATTTTCGCGCGTGGGAGGCGGACGTGCGCATTTTGACTCTCCGTATGCGATCGCGGGAGGAAAAGAGGGTTCCACGCTCACATTCCCGAGTGTGGAGCGGAAAGGGTCTGGCCCCACTGAAAGCCCCAGGGCTGTGCCCCATGACGAAGAGGCACCGACGCCAACGACGTCTGTGGCCAACGTCGCGAGGATGCCTGTACTCACCAGCCCAGCATCGCCAGCGGGCAGAACTGTGAGCCAAACTGCAATCATCGTAAACGAGTTGGCTGCCATGGCGGCGGCATCAAGAGTAGAGCCCGAGACCCATCCGCTCGTTGGCACCGAGGACAAGCGAACTCGAGGGAATAGTGCGGCGAGCAACGTAGATGGTGGCCAGCCGAGGAAGAAGCACTGGTTCAATATCCGCCGTCATCGCCGACATTCGGATGGACTGGTACTGGATGACGTGGAAGAAGGTGGTGGCAGCGAGGTAACCTCAAGTCCGAAGGAGCCTGGTCGATCGTTTGTCGTAATCCGCGATCGGCGACCCACGTCGTCTCGACTAGACCCCAAGGTGGGCCAGAAACCGAGGCAGTCGCTGGACGAGTCAAGTCGGAGAGGTACGAATTCGTGATGACACGCACAAGCGCCGCGACTTGATCGGGGACTGGCTCGTTATCTTCCTATATAAAAGGGAACTTTTTGACCTGACCCTTTTCTCCCCCCTCTCTCCCCTCGCCGACGTCCATTGTATTTTCGTGTTCCCGCGTTGCATTGACGATCTCATTCATGGATACGCTACGTTACCAAGGGTGCTGCCAGCATGTGTAATTTTTAGCGGACGCGGCCCGTTGTGGCCGTTTTGGACTTTTTCTTTTCCTTTTTTTTGGTGTGCAGTGACATACAGTATCAGACACGAAATATTTATACATGCGTGCTCTCCATCATCTATCCGCTTCAATGACCGTTCAAAAAAGCGAACAAAGAGACGACGTGGATGGTGGGCCCTTACACGAGGACGCCATCCTCTTCTTCGTTCTGTCCATCCACGTCGCGTGCGTCCCCGCCGACCCAAAATACCCGCCAGTCCTCGACCGACTTTCTCAGCCACCCGTACACCCCAGCCTCGGCCTTGAGCCGCGCGATGACCTCGTCCGTGTGCACGCTCTCAAACGAGCGCACCGACGCCGTCGAGTTGGTCCGCTCGAGCGCCTGCGCCGTGATCTCAGACGGGAGCCGGTGCCAGTGCCCGCCCTGCGCGAGAAACCCCGTCTCGCCGACAAATGTCTGCCCGTGGCGCGGCTCCGCGGGGACATGCACGACCTTGCCTTTCCCCTTGGCG
>JBBPOD010000872.1:0-13399 GCA_038091255.1 Tylopilus intermedius | reverse complement strand
GATGTAATCCAGAAGACGTACCAGCGTGACGGCTGGAGAGGTTTCTATCGTGGATTGTTCCCGACGTTGGCCAAGGTTCGTGTTGCACAACACTTGCAAGAAACCCAAGACTTACTCGGATGATTTTGTAGGTCGTGCCGTCTGTGTCGATCACCTACCTGGTTTACGAGCATAGCAAGCGGAGGTGAGCGTTGCCTGTGCCCATATCATGGTGTATCGACTCCTGACGCGTCGTCCTGCAGGCTCGGTGTCTAGATATCTACCAGGTGGTTTCAAATCGTAATATATATGGATAGATTCCCTCGGTTTATTCGTTGCCCATATCCCATCTGTACCTCGCACAATACATGCTTTCTACACTGTTGCACGTTGCACGTCTACCCTAACGGCGCCCGCTGTCTGGTCAGCAACGACGCTGCGCCGTGCGTGCTGCTCTACGCTCGGAACCGCGGAAAGAGTGCCAGCGCGTTGTCTCGCAGAATGGAGTCCAGCTTGCGTGGTTCTCCGGCATAGTGGTTCATCAGGTGTTTCGTGAACCACGTCGTGGTCGCGACGCTGACCGCTAACATCCAGGGTTAATCCAGAAGTCCAGGCCACAGGGACGAGGGCACAGTACCAGGGTAGTCACTTCCAAAGAGAACCCGATCAATGGGCACAAAGGCGTCCAGCGCAGCCAGGGTCGTCGGATGCGCGCTGAGGGCCGTTTCATAGTAAAAGGTCTTCAAGTCCTGGACGATCTCGTCCGGGGTGAGTGGACAGCCCATGTGGTGTGACAACGCGGCCACTCGAGGGGCTAAAAACGGCGTGCTGCCGCCTAGATGTGCGAGAATGATCTTGACGTTGTGGAAGCGGCGTTTCTTTCCCGTGACGACCAGGTGTGCGGCCGCCTTGTATGTCTCGTTCGGAACCTTTTTTTTTTTCGTGTGGAAGTAAAGTTGGGTTTTGGTGGACGTATGAGATCGATCGAGAGGAGCACTTGCCTCGCTGATGGGAAGCCCCAGGAAGGGGTGCGGGTAGGGCGTCGACGAAGGGGTCTGTGCACCGTGAAGAAAGACGACGGCGTGCCTCCTGTCCAACTCTTCCCAAACGGGGTCGAACAGATCGTCTGCAAGGTACTCTATCCAGGATATGAGATCCCGAACGTGGGCAAACAATTCGGAAAGACCCTTACTAGCGGCGTTTCCCGTCCCGTAGGACGAAATGAGTGCGAAACCGTCGGCGTCGAGGTGATCCATAGCAAAAGCGATTTCATCCAGCGCACCTAAGGAACGAACTGAGCGCCATCACTGTGACTACGCCACGGTATCTGAACCTTGCACATCGTTTAGGGTTGGAAGACCGGCGAGGAAACCGAACCTGGTGGGGTAGGCTACGCGAAGCTGTGAGAGATGAATATTCATATCCCTGACTTGTGTTCTATTCGGGGTAGCAACAGGAGGTGGCGAAAGGATCGCGGTTTGTATGCCCATCGTGTCCATGGCCAACAGGGCTTGTGACGATCGCCAAGGAAGGTGCTCTGGGGGTGTTATCCAACCGACTAGGGCATTCTTCTCGGCCTTTTTCTGGGCATCGAGGAAGATGTGGTGGTGGATGTCTATGATTTTCGGTGGGGAGGTGGACGATGCGGCGCTCGCTGGTGGTCGGGTCATTGGGTCGATGAGTCTGTGGGGGACCTAAGGTGATACCTATAAAGACGACGACTTCTTGGGTGGTTCGTTCGGGACCTGTTGGCGGCTCCGCATTCAGTTCCGATCGAAGCCAACAGGTCAATTCATTTCCTTGCAAACTCTTTACAGTGTTCGTCGTTGTACCGTACAAAAGAGCCACTCAGGCTGAGGGGTGCATGGAGAGCGAGATTCGCAACGACATAGCCAACGTCCGACGGCTTCACCAACGTTCCGTCACGATGAGCGTCAAGGAATATCTGGAGATCGGACGCTTCCATGTGAGGCGCACCGGTGTTTCTGAGGGACTGTTGCATCTGGTAACGGGTATCGGTCAACGTCTGAGGGGATGAAGAAATGTGAATAACGTACAGCCGTGTCTACCTTGCCCGGCGCGATCGCGAGTGAGACGATGGAAGGTTCCTCCTTGGCCAATGTCCTGTCGAGCGGATCATGAGATCAGAAAGGCCAAGTTAGGAAATGAGCAAACCTGGCGAGGCTGTTCATGGCTGCCTTGCCTGCATTGTAAGGTGCCCAACCTGGTATGCTTCCCGTAGCTGCACCGGAGCTGACGAATATCACTCGACCAGTGTTGGGGCTGACGCGCAGGGCTGGCAACGCGACCTTGAGTGCGCTGACGAGGGAGAAGAAGTTGACGTCAAAGTGGTGTTTCCAGGCATCTAGGGATACGGTGGGATCGCCAACGCGGGCAAGGGGGTCGAGCGTGCCCGCGTTCAAGATCAGGCCGTCGAGGACGGGACCAAATGTGTCCTTGGCGCGGACAAAGGCCTCCGCCTGAGCGGACTCATCTGTGCTGGGATGGTGTTCTCGGTTGGAAACGTCGACGGTGCAGACGAGGAGACTCACACGTCGCACTGGATGGCAAGCAGAGAGGTGGGATGTGCGTCGATGAGCTGTGTGAGTTCTTTGGTGGTGGATCGTGCGAGTGCGACGACGCGGGCGCCGTGTTCTTCGAGGAGGGACTTGACGACGGCGAGCCCGATACCTCTGATAAAAGGTTAGCTATGCAAAATGTAGAGAGAGGGATGCGACGAGCTTAGATGCGCCGGTGACGAGTACGGTGAACATGAGTAAGTGAGAGTGTCTTTTTTTTACATAAATCCGTGTTCGTCCGTGTCGCGGCCCGCCGTCCCTTGTCCTTCTTCTTCTTCTTCCTCCCCACTCACAAAATGGCTACCGTCCGCGCCGCTTTCTCTCGCCTCGCACCCGCCATCGCCAACGCACGCCCACGTCTGCACAGAGCTGCTCTCGCCCGCCGCTATGCAACGCAGTCAGACCACTCGGTGCGTACACAACAGCGTCCACTCACACAACTCACACTCCTCACAGATGACCGTTCGCGATGCTCTCAACGTGGCCATGGAGGAGGAAATGCTGCGCGACGAGTCCGTCTTCGTCCTCGGCGAGGAGGTCGCTCGGTATAACGGCGCATACAAGGTACTTTGTCTTCCCCTCACATGCATACACCTCTCACCGTCCCCATTCCAGGTCACCAAGGGCCTCTTGGACAAGTTTGGTGACAAACGTGTCGTCGACACACCCATCACCGAAATGGGCTTTGCTGGCCTCGCTGTCGGCTCCGCACTCGCTGGCCTTCGACCCGTGTCTGTCCCCCACCCGTCGCGTTTCTCCTCGTCTGACCCCCTTTCACAGCTGCGAGTTCATGACCTTCAACTTTGCAATGCAGGCCATCGACCAAATCGTAAACTCTGCCGGTAAAACTTACTACATGTCCGGCGGAAACGTCCCTTGTCCTGTCGTTTTCCGTGGTCCCAACGGTGCTGCTGCCGGTGTCGGCGCACAACATTCACAAGACTATGCTGCCTGGTATGGCTCCATCCCTGGTCTCAAGGTCGTCAGCCCATGGAGTGCCGAAGATTGCAAGGGTCTTCTCAAGGCACGTGCCATTTTCGTTTTCTAATACACATACTCATGTCTTACAGGCTGCCATTCGGGACCCTAACCCTGTCGTCTTCCTGGAGAACGAAATGATGTACGGTGTCGCTTTTCCCATGTCTGCCGAGGCCATGTCCGACAACTTCCTCCTCCCGATCGGCAAAGCCAAGATCGAACGTGAAGGGTCCGACGTCACCATTGTTGCACACAGTAAGATGGTCACCCACAGCCTGGAGGCTGCAGATGTCCTAGCCAAGGAAGGCATCAAAGCCGAGATCATCAATCTCCGTAGTATTCGTCCTCTCGACATTGATACCATTAAAGCTTCAGTCAAAAAGACGAACCGGCAAGTCCCGTTTCAATCTGCATTGTTTACTCGTTCTCATCCCTCTCTAGCCTACTCATCGTGGAAGGTGGTTTCCCTGCCTTTGGCGTCGGAAGCGAAATCTGCGCTCAAATAGTCGAGAGTGAAGCCTTTGACTACCTTGACGCACCTGTCGAGCGGGTCACTGGCGCTGATGTGCCCACACCTGTGAGTTTTCTCTACTGGCATGGTTTACCCGGCTAATTGCCGGTACTTTCTTAGTATGCCAAAATCCTAGAGGATCTTTCCTTCCCTGACACCCCACTTATCGTCAAGGTGGCTAAGCGTGCACTTTACAGAACTAACTAGCGCGGATACACATCTCGTTCGATCTTGCTCTGTCACCCAGTTCCGAGCAATAATACTTTGATCGATTTGCTATGCACATGTTACCATTATTCTAGAGGCATTTTGCAGTTTGCATCGCGGTGGCAATTCAAACAGGATTTCGTTTTCACCTCCTACATCTCGCTTAATCGTATCCGAACAGCGTTTGCATGAGCCTGCAGTCCCTCACAATCTGCTAGCGTTACCACAACTGGTCCTAACTTTTGCAACCCTTCTGCAGTCACCTCTTGCGAAGTAATGTGCTTCTGGAAAGACATCGTGTTCACACCGCTGAACTGACGAGCATATCCATTCGTAGGAAGTGTGTGGTTTGTTCCGGAAGCATAGTCTCCACAACTACCGAAATCATATTAGTATACCGATCAGCCAATAAACCACCGGAAAACAACCTTTCGGGGGAATAAGGTCCAACGAATACACTCCCAGCATTCTTGACGTGTTCCACCCGGGCAGCGGCACCTTGCAAGTGCAGGATGAGGTGTTCCGGTGCGTACGCGTTTGAAAACTCCAGTGCTTCTTCCGGCCCAGACGTTTTCACGATCAGACTCCGCGACACGCTCTCCCGAACAATGTCTACGCGCGGCAAGGCGCGCGCTTGCTTGTCGACCTCGTGTTCAATCGCCTTGAGCTTGTCGTCCGCGAGGGACGCAGAGACAAGGACGACCTGGGAGTCAACGCTGTGTTCGGCCTGCGATAAGAGATCGGCAGCAACGAACGCAGGGTTGCACGACTCGTCTGCAATAACCTGCATGAAGAAACCGCGTTCGTCATTCGTGCAAGAACAACGAACGCGGTGCACGTTCCAGGGCGTGCACCACGTTCAGTAGACAGTGCGCTCACCAACACTTCCGACGGGCCGGCTGGCATGTCGATGGACACCAGGGCCTCCGTGTCGTTTTGAACGAGCATCTTGGCGGCTGTCACCCATTGATTTCCGGGGCCAAAGATCTTGTCGACTTTGGGGCATGTTTCGGTACCGTACGCCAGGGCAGCGACGGCCTGGGCACCACCTGCCCTGAGGATCGCGTGTGCACCCACCAAGTGCGCGACGTAGAGGACCTCGGGAGAGACACTCCCATCGGCACGTGGAGGTGTTGCGAGCACGATCTGCTCGCAGCCTGCTACTTGGGCTGGCACGCCTAGCATCAAGGCAGTAGAGGGCAGCACGGCGGTCCCCCCGGGTACATAGAGCCCGACACGTGCGATCGCTCGCGCAAAGCGAGAGCAGGTTACGCCAGGCATGGTCTCCACGACCAAGTGACTATCTTGGACCTGGGCCGCGTGGAACTTGCGCACGTTGGCATACGCGACATCGATGGCGTCTCTGACAGCTGGGTCCAGCCCCTCCGCCTCGGTAGACGTGGGTGGGTAGAAGGGCGGAAGGAGAATGGGTGTCGCGAGTTTCGCCTTGTCAAACTTGGCGGTCAACTCGAGGAGAGCCGCGTCGCCTCTCTTGCGAATATCATCGACAATCGGTTTGACCTTGGCGATCATTTCGTCAGACTTCAACACGGGTCGCTTCAACAGCTGGGCATGTTCTTCTGGACCGACAGACGATAGATCCACGGTGCGCAAGGCGATCGATGCATTGTGGTCCACAGTCGCTCGTGGCTTCGGCGCACTCTTCGGTGCGGCCTGCGTGGTTGACATGAACTGGGGTTTCGCATTTCCTGGCCGTCGCGTGACTTTGGCGGCCTTCTTGTTAAGAACTTCTTCGATGTCCCGGAGGGAAACCCCCGCAGCGACACATCGTGTCAGGGCGAAATAAAACAAATCGGCAGCTTCAAACGCTATCTCCTCTTTCGTCTCTGCGCGGCAAAGTTCGTCCGCCTCTTCCTTGATCTTGGCTCGGAGAAGCGCCTGGTCCTGGAACAGCTTGCGCGTATACGATCCCTCGGGCGCGGAAGCAAGACGCGCCGTGAGGGTGGTTTCAAGCGCCGCCAATCCGTCCACGCTCCCAAAACACGTCGGCTGTGGGAGATGGCAAAACCCGGAACCATGCTGGATGACCGAGAATTCGAGCGTGTCTGAATCGCAGTCGATGCGGATGTGCACGACCTCTTGTGTCGCGCCCGACGTCTTTCCCTTTTCCCAGAGACCGTGCTTGCGCGACTGGTATACGCCTCTGCCCGTCAGGATGGACTGCGCGACGGATTCGCGGGAAGAGTACACGAGACCGAGGGATCTGCCACCCTGTGTGTGTGATGAGACGATGGTCGGGAAGAGTCCGTCAGATCTGTCGGATATGACTGGGGCAAGGAAGGCATCTGCGATCGTGATGGACGCTTCGAGTTCAGAGAAGGGGATGACAAGCGATGCGCCGATCGAGACAAGTTTTTTTATCGCTGAAGGGGTCGGTTTGTCTTCCGACAAGACGTGAATAGCCGAACCGGCAAAGAAGGTAGAGATGGAGCGAATGAGCTCGACATCTGTGGATATTGTTTTCAGGAGCACACCAGAGACGGCGGTGCGGAGGGAGTCGGGCACGGCGCTGGCGTTAGCGACATCGAGAAGAAGGATCAGACGGGTAGCGGGAACAGCCCCAACGAGCTTTTTCGCGAGAGAGAGGGGTACGATAGCCTTGTCCACGCCGCCGTCAAGGTCGGCGATGATCTGCTCTGTGCTTGCAGAAACATTGTCGATCAGCAGGTGGTGTGTTGATGGAAGGGGAGAAAGATCGTGGTCGGGTCTGGAGATAACTGATGTAACGCGAGAGACGGCGAGCAAGCGGTCCTGCTGGACATTGTCGGCGTCGATGAGAACAAGGAATGGAGGCGCCATGGCTGCCCGTGGTGACTGCCGATCACTTGACGCCGCGGAACCTATCTATTATAATAGTCATTCCTCATCACACCACCGCCATCATGGAATACAATCCCAGATATCCCCAACCGTTCACTCTGACACAGGCAATCGCTTTGGATCCCGAGGTAGCATGGGATGGTCCGATTTCTCGACATCGGTAACCGACCATCGCTAACACTCCCGACAGAGATCGCTCGCTTGAGAAATTCCTTGCTGCACTTGAGACGGTCTCAAAACGAGTTGCAAGAATACATGCAAGAGCTTGCCGCAGAGGATGTGGGCGTCGAAGTCAGCCAAGCAATGAAAGAAAACGAGACTACCATGCACGTATCCCTTGGCCAGGCTTTTTCTTCCAACGCTGAGGGCCGTTCAGAGCATCACAGGACGAGCGTATCTTCATGCTCAGGCTCGCATTGACTCACCACGGTTACTCCGTCGCTTCCGAACGAGCGTCTGCGCCCATCGAGTCCAACTCCAATGGCCAGGACCACCGCACCTCAGAGGCGAATCCGGAACCTTCACAAATCCAAGAGCACCAAAATGGCGTGTACCTGTAGTTACTTTGAAGTAGTCTCCTTTCCTCCAACCGCGGGACAAACGACGTGAACATTTAAAACATGTATTTTTACTACACGGCATCGTATCAAAGGCATGAGACAAATACGCGAGACAAGTCACTAGGGGATATGCTGGAAAAGTGGTTCACAAATCAAACAGGTATGTTAGAACTGCTTTGGCGAGTCGTCGGTCCGCTACGAGGCACAGCGCGATTAAGAGAAGTACATGAGCGACGCCATGTTTGCATGCAACGGCTTGAAACCTCGTCGGAATGCCTCGAGTGCACCTTCCGCTTGAGAGGTGTCAGCCTGTGTAGCCGAGTCGGAGAAATCTACGGTTCCCTGGGGATCGTAGTGATTCTTTGCGCGACTACACACTATATCCGCATCTAAACCAACTTTAGTCGGAATTTGCAAGCGAGATGTGAGCGACGTACAGTATACTGGCGCGGGTATCGATACCGAGCGGGTGGAGCGGGCATATACGTGACACAGAGCAAAGGATAACGACTGAAGACTATCCGCACTGCGATATCATCGTTGAATGCCACGCGAAAAGAGTATCAGCCTATAACTTACTTGAATTTGTTGTCATCGTAGAGCACATTATAGTGCGCGGGACGACTGGTGCCAAGCAACCCTCCGTGACTTTGGAGATACCAGTCAAACTCAGTAGGATGGGCAACAACCTGATCGACAACCGTCCCCGCCGGACAGTTGCCACTCTTATCGGCGTCTCCAGGCTGCCTAGGGAAGAACCGGACATGGTGTCGTTTCGCTACGATGATGACAGTGATTTTTGGGTTGAGTTTCAATTCCGCACAAGCAGCTGCGAGAACGGGTAAAGAATTTTTCAAAATGCCGAGGCCGAGGTAAATCCACACCTTTTAAGGCATCCAGCTCTTGAACAAAGAGTCAGCAGGGTCGAAGGAAACCATCAAGAGGGCACACCTTGATCTAAAACCTGCTTGAACTGGCCCTCCGAAACGCCATCTGACCATCACAGTTACGATGGTACTACAGCTTTCAAGGAAACACACCTCTGAAGAATATAAGACGGCTAGGACCGGTATCGCTTGTCTTCTTCTCCACCGCTTGTCTGTATCTCATATACATGCCCAGGATGTGCTTAAAATATCTTGAGCTCGCAGCGGTAAATAGTCGAGGAGTCAAGTAACCTTTGCCATATCTTTCAAATCTTGGATAATTTCTTCGCGAGAATTCTGCACGCGACTGGTTGCAACATACTTTGCCGAGTTGGAATCAACATTCCCGACGAGAGCCGTGAACGAAGGGCGACCTTCTGAGCCGGGTGCAGGATGGATCACATCGGCACCTGATTCGTCGATGAGTTCCCTTTGACGGAAGCATAATAGAAAGCGACAATACCCATCACAATGGTTGGGTGTCGCGGGTCCGCGAGTATTGTGACGGACTGAGGATCCGGGATCGTGTTGATTCCTCCTAGTTTGACATTCATCCTAGGGAGTGTCAGATTCACTAATCGTCATATCTTCGGATGATACTCACTTTAGACAAACGTTAGCATAGTATTGTGCTTTCGCACGGAAACATTTGGAACTTTTCAAGCACTGGGTCGCCACCCCAACCTGAGATGATTTTGAGATGCGGCCAAAAGGAGGAAGGGTGACAGAGCACGTACCGTAACATCGCCAAAGCTGCAAAATTAGTTAGCATCGACATAGGGCGAAGACAGCGTGTTCAACGTACTGTTTTACGGCAGTGTAAATGTCATTCCCGTTGTCAGGAAGGACGACAACAATAAGCGTTGGACGTTGTTTCGTCTTTTGGAAACATTCATTCCCGGCCGCACGCAGTTGCTACAAAGTCTCGTAGGTCACCGCTATACGCACGAGGCATTCAATGATTCACCTCGGCGATACGACCCTGACCATTTTGCCAGGTAACCAATGGGCTAGTATCATTGACCCGCATCCCTGGCAATACGGTTACTACAGTGTAAAATCTGAATTGACCGAGACAGCTCACCAACATCACTGCAACTCCGCAGCAAGCCATTAATCATGTCTTGAGCGGCCTGCTGGTTGAATCGCTGCTGGCGTTCGTAGACGACCACCATCCAGCGTTCAATGGTAGCAGGTCTGAAGAAACGCTTATCAATCCTGTTCAAAATGTGAGCTATTGACGCCTGTAAAGGGTGAACACAATGTACATATTCCACGCGCCGTTAGCGGGTGACTAGAATCAAAGGTGAAAGGCGTGTCACGGAACAACATACAAAACTCACGACGACTGGCTGCGGGCTGTCCTGACCGTACCTGAGCTTGGGAGGGACCAATACGCGTGCGGGAACGTTGAGCGGACCCGCTGCCTCATCGACGGTTATCCCAAACTGGCGGACATATTCGGACTGGCCATATGCAAGGACCTAAACGTTGTGTAAAGATATGAAGCGATGAACGCGAAAGCCAAATTACCGAAAGCCCGTTCGATATACTTTGCAGGCGATCCTGTGGCCTCTTGGTCGCAAATTCGAGGACATCTTTGGTTTTCTCGGGCGGTACCTGTTTGCGCATGATCTGTCCAGGCGGAACCGTGCAGAGCTCAAGTGGCAGCAACGCGCCAGTTCCAACCTATCACTTATTAGTGGGAGACAGTTTACAAGGAGGACACCCACCTCAATACAGATGTTGTTCGGGAATCGGAGGGGCCGGTTCAGCAACTTCTGGAAGTATTGGGCCACGGTCATGGTGGTACCGTCCCGCATGGTGAAGCTTAGATCTGATGCCCCTGCGCTGCTGAGCTTCTTGACTACTCGTGGCGTTTTGCGGACACGCTCCCCAGTATACGTCGTCATGATTCGGATCCCAGCAACGAATCGCTGGAGGCGAATTCGCTCTCTGTCAGGCATACCTCGGCGTGGGCTGAGGAGGTCATATTGGGCAGGTCTGCCAAGGAAATCTAAGCAGAGATCCAGCAACGGGCCGGGCTTGTACATGGTCCCGGTCGAGATGTCGACGTTAACTAGTAACCGTCCAATGGCAGGCCTTACAGACTGGAAATAGCCTCGCCAAAGGACCAAGCCACCACCGATGTCTTTGGTCTCGCGATCGGTGAAAAAGGACCGCACGTTGAACGGATATTTCATCGTCGGCTCCATGCGTACGACCACATTGAGGGCCTGAAAACACGATATCAGCAATGGTGAAATACACTCTCGGCGCATGCTTACTGTCAAGGCTGTCAGAACGGTGTTATCGTGAGACTGCTGACCCTGCACGAAACGATGCAAAACCCTAGCAAATAGTTAACACGACGTTTGGACAGCAAAGTTGAATGGTTACTCTGGATTGATGGTGGCAACCTTTGTTAGCCTAACTTTGTACACGCGTGGCCCGCGACCGCTCGTGTTCTCTCCTGGGCTGCCACGAGTTGTTTCATCGGACAAACTAACGTTGAACTTCAAGTAGCGAGTAATTGGTCGAGCATTTCATTGTATGAACGACACACGCGACATACCTCTTGACTTCCGCTCGGTCCGAGGGGGAGCTCCCTTGGGGCGAACATATTTTTCCGACCGTCGTATGCAGCGGGCGGAGTGAAAACATCAGGTGCGTCGATCTTTTGCAGATGGTCGATTAGCTCCAAGTTGAGCCTCGCGGGTAAAGTTTTCTCGGACGGCGAGATGACTACAGAGAACATCGTCGATGATCAGCGCAGGCATAGATGGTGTATGGATGTTGAGCTCACCGACTGATATATCCCGCGGCAGGAGTGACCAAGTATCGATTGATCAGGCAGATCGACCAATTGATTGATCGACGAGAGACGTACCATCATAATGATAAATGTTGCTCTCTGGAGACGCCATGGAAAAGAAATTGGCCAAGACGGTGATAGCTCTACCAGCTGTACCATAACCCGAGCGTCGTACCCCCACTGCTTGAACATGAGCACCTGGGAGGGCCCCGCTCGGGGGTGCTGGCGGGTTTGCCCTAGCTGCAGCACCTGGTGCCCCCCCGCGAGGAGGGGCCCCACGCGCCGCGCCACCGCGACCACGACCAACCCTGGCTGCAGGATCACCTTTGGGTGGCATATAGTTTCAAAAGTGAGGGAGGATATTCGATGGGAAAGTGGACGTTTGGGTGAGAGTGTAAAAAGGGGGGGGCGTGCTGTTCTTATGTGCGGCGGAAACACGAGTTTGGTTATGTTGTGCCAGAGTTCCAAGTTGACTGCGGACAATATCTTTCTTCTCTGAACGTTATCGATAGAATGGCAGCTGACGACGTTCCTTTATGTACATAAATAGGAAGTGACTCATGCAAGTTTCAACCAGCTCATGATAACCGAATGCGCAGGTCCCCCAGCAACAAATGGCTGGCCATGACTTCCGTTCGCGTCGAAACAAATCCCTTTCCGAACGCCGTGACTACCAAGATACCGTCTGATGCGCTGCAGACCGGCTGAGACAATGCTCGACCCTACAGCTGTGGGCGACTCACCTCTGCGTTCAGGATTGCATCCTTGCCCCCCAGCACGACAAGCGTCTTTCTAGGGTCGCGGGCATTCGGAATCTCTTCAAACCACAGAGAATTCGATGACCAATCAAAATGACGCTGAAGCGTGTTTGCAACGCCGAGCTCAGTTCCGACCAAGTACCTCATCAACAGGTCAAGACCCTGGAATGAGGGTTAGCTAACAGCTGGCAGCCGCATGTTGATGATCATACCGTAGAACACCGGCTGTACAAGAAATTGTAGCACATGTCTGGAAATTCGGCTCCACATCACACCAGACTCAGTAACTTGGAAGACTTACCGCCTTCCCAGCAACAAAATGTGACAGGGTCTACGAAACATGAGCGTGCAACCATTTCTGGGTGAGCCTTGAGGAACCACGCGTGCAAAAAGGATCCGCTTGTGGGTGAATTTGAATGGGGGTGATCGGAGTCGACAGTGGAAATACCTACTTGGAATGGCTAAGCATAACAACACCCTGTGATGGGCTATTCGGAGACGAGTGACTACGGTCTCTAGATGAAACCCAACCTAACTCTCTCAGAAGACCAGACAAGCGAGCAGTCATGTCCCGTCTGTTCATCGGTGTCAAAAACTTTGGATGGAAGATATCCTGACTGATGTTGGGCTGAATGGGTATAACAATGGGTCGATCAGAGAAATCGCGGAAAAGATCCTGGATGAGCAACTTGTATTGCATCAAGCCAATACCGAGTCCATGCAAAAGTACGATGGGGCGACATCCATGAACAGGGTCCCAGGTGTCGGGTATACGAATGCAATACCTGACAGCAGCTCAATGGTCAAAACAAAGGCGTCGGCAAACATAAAACATACTCTAGACCCTCATAGCAGCCGAAGCGGACGTTGTGTGCTCGCTCTAACCATTTTCTGAGCACCCAATTCGTTGCAAATACCATTGCATACCAGCCAAAGGGTCGAGAGGCAACGTTGAGCTTGTCGAGGGTCAGCAAGATGGGCGATACACCATGACTAGCACCATCTGGAATGGCCATCCCTGCACGATATTCAATTTGCTTTATAGCACCGTCTAGAACCTCCTGGTGGTGATCGGGTATCAAGTGTGCAGCAGGGAGCGGCCGATTGTAAAAGACCCAATAAAGGTATACGTAGAAATCTTGTTTCCTGATAGATGACCATGTGGTTCTACGAAACCTTGAGGGGAGATAATCAGTCGGTGGTAGGTAGTGGACTCGGGTGAATGTATACCATGCTCTCATGCAT
>JBBPOD010000871.1:0-13404 GCA_038091255.1 Tylopilus intermedius | reverse complement strand
GTTCGCTCAACTTCCGCACTGGTCTTTCCATTACCTCGTGTCGTTGTGCGTTGCGTTGATAAACACTGTTCTCTTGATCGCAGTCTTCCGCCTGAAGAGTCAGGATGGTGTGTTCTGATTATGGCCCATTCTCATTCGTAGCTCATTACTCGCAGAGTGCTTGGCCCAGATTGGACAACCTGCCGGGGAACAGAGCGAGAGTGAAAAAAGTCACTTTAAACAGATATTTGCATTGAAAGATGTACACCTCCTCGCGGCGTTCCTTCTTGTCCATGTCGGTGTCGAGGTTACCTTAGGAGGTATATCTCTTCGATGTCTCTGGAATTTTGTGTTTCATTCGAGATCAGGTTGGATTGTGACCTATATCATCGACGTTCGTGGTGGTGGATCATCGTCTGGGTATACATCATCAGGATTTTTCGGAGGTATGTCACGTATAGCAAGAGATCTGACTCTGTCCTACTCATACGTCTCCCAGGTTTGATGACAGGCCGTGTCGCCCTATTGTGGGTGAACCAAAAGGTGCGTTTCGTGGAACTGTTCAAGTTAACTGGCATATCGATACACCCGAACCCTGTCAGGTGGGAGAACATAGGGTTCTGTTTATTTATGCCCTTCTTGCGATTGGATTAGAGTTGGTCGTATGGTTTGTACCATCATTGATCGGTGGTGCTGTAGCTGTCTCGATTATTGGTGTCTTGCTGGGTCCAATGTACCCAATTACGATGAACCACGCTGGACGGGTGTTGCCTTCTTGGCTGTTGACCGGTAATGCCTCTCGTCGTATCTCTGCACCATGGCCTCTGCGTTGATACGAGCACGTTAGGTTCAATTGGCTGGATTTCCGGATTCGGTCAAGCTGGGTCTGCGTTACTGCCCTTTCTGACGGGCGCGATCGCGTCCAAGACAGGCATCAGCTCTTTGCCGCCTTTGTGAGTACAACTGTCTCGTCAATGTAGGCGCGTTTACCTCTCGATGTGCATAGATTAGTGGCAATGATGGCGTTCATGACGGTCCTCTGGGCGATCGTTCCCAGCAAGGGTTCGCGGCGCACAGATTGAGACTGGTTCTGACGATACGGCAACTTTTGCAGATTTACAAGTACACGCACATGTACTAGTACACTGGTCCTATCGTGAATAATTTTCATGCACTCTCTGGCTTAGTCACTCACACCAGCAATATTCAAAGGTACGTCAATACGATACCAATCCCAAATACAGGACAGAATTTCCCATTCCATCGAGGTTACCCCCTAATGTACGTTCCACAACTTCAACTCCACCAATTGTTGTATTATGATTCGTTGGGTGATATACCCTAAAACCTCATCAATTGCCCCGGACGCCCCGCCAAGTGAGTAATCTGATTGGAACTCTGAAGCGTCCATGCCCCATGGTCGGCGTGAGGGCACGGGTGAAGTCCGAGGGAGCGCGAGGTGGTAAAGAGCCAAGAAAGAGTTTAAAAAAGGTAACTACGCGAGTCAGAGTCCGATCCCCAATATGGGAATCACGGCTTCGGTAGTCGTACCATCACCGACTCACAAGCCGCCACTACGGACAACGATGTCGCTGGCACTGCTGCAGCAGCAAAGCCGAGGCACAAAGCGAGGGAGCTGAGCAAGGGAGAGATGCGCACCATGAAGTTTCAGATCGGGTTCCTGAGGTGCGTTCACAGGGGCGACAGGACAGTCAGCTTGTATGCGCGGCATTCTCATAATTGGTTGGTCCCCTTTGCGTTCGCCGGTCTGTTCCGTTCTTGGATCTGTCTGTGTTTCAACTCACCCCCTTGTCTGAGTCTCCAAATGGCCAGGCATTTCCTTTTGTCTCTTTCCGACGTCACGGTTTATTTCATCGTTCATGGTAATCATTCCGAGTTCAACCGCAGGTCCCTCTCACCGGGCAGGAATGCTCGTTCTGTGTAACCTCCCTGTCTTCTTGTACCTGTTGACCGAGCGGTCATGAAAGCATCCTACTTCAGCTGCTCTCAAGCCAACGCTCTGCTCCCAGCGCATTGCCAGTGTGGCGCAGTCCTAATCTGAACAGCGCCCATCTACGTAGGTGATGTCGTCCTAAAGGCAGGACGTCACGAATCACGTTCCCTGCGTTCATCACATAATTCCTCTAATGCCAACATTTGCATGACGATGGGCACACACGGTGTAGGCTACTATTAGACTTTGGAACTATTGTGACAAATATTGCACCTGAGACACTAGTAAACGACCGGCGTTCAGAATCCATGTGTTAACAGCAGTGCGCACTGCGCGACCTCTATCGCCAATGGTTGAGCACAATGTTTGCTCTGGATAGCCTTTCAACGAATGGACCTCACGGTCTCCTCCAGCTAAGTGCGAACGCGCAACCTCCTCATTGCGTCGATTGTGTTTGCGTCTGCGGGCGCAAATCGAGATCCTCCAAGGTCGGTAGCAACATGATATAGTCCATCGAATTCTCTCGAAGGAACCAGCCCTCCGCACCATGAAGAACGAGCGTCTCGAGCGGGCAACACGAGCGCAGGACAAAAGTCTTGAATTCGCTAAAATCCCACACGTCCGGGGTGTCGGTGACAACCTGGATCGTGAGGTGCCTCAGCTCTGGCAGCGTCAGCGCCTTGAGGAGGAAGTTGTGCCCAGACTTCACGCAGAGGCTCAGCGAGCGGAGGTGTGCGTGCTTCAGCGCGCTCGTCCGTGTCATCGCAGCCCGCCAGTCTAGGATCACTAAGGGACAAAAAGCAAAGCTTTCGAGCTTCGGACAGAGTGCGAGGAGGGTGAATATGATCCGGCCATCCATGTCGCCAAGGCCGGTCTGTGGAGCGCGATCGAGTATGATGTAGAGCTGGGTGAGGTGACTCCAACCGAGGTCAGGGAGTAACGTTTTGTCTGGACTAAACACGGTCTTGCGGAGTTCGAGCGTATGTAACCGCGGCTCTGGCTGGATGAGCGTGAGCTCCGAAAGCAGCTGGAGGGGTCCCTCGAGCGAAAGGTGCTCGAGTGCGGGCACTTTCTGGAGTAACATGGTCGGAGCAACGCCTTCAATAAACGTGATATGAAGCCGGACGATGCGGCTCGCGAAGGGAAGTAGAGGCTCCAGAACTTGACACCGCTGCTGCACGAGACGTGTGTCGACGGTAAGCGTCAGCGGAAGGGCCCTCGCCAGCGAGAGCCACTTCCGGTAAAAGTCCAGGTCGTACTTCGGCGCCGCATCGCTCAGTTGGATCAGTAACGAACACCAGAGTTTCGGGGTATTGAACGCCACATTTCGCCACTTTCTGCAGACGGCCCTAAGCGATAACGGCGCGGTCCTTGGATGTGGCTTGGCCGACATATCGGTGGGCAAACACCATAAAAAGATCTCACTCAAGATCTCCGAGGGTAAGCGCCGACCGGAGGAGATCAGTCCTTGATGGGCTTTCATAGAGGCAAGGATCTTGTCGCGATTTTCTAGGAGCTGTTGTTGGACCTCTCTGGCGCGCTCAAAGATCAATTCGACAGCAGCTATGTCTACGGTGACCACATGGAGCTGAGCTTGGCGGTGATGTACAATCTCGGTGATGGCACGGGCGGCTTGTCCAGAGGCGATGTGGTTGGTTTTGCTGTAGTTTGAATATGGCGTGTCGAGCGATGGAAGCTATGCATATCCGGATTAGAGTGAGAATCAGCATGGACTACAATAATATTGGAGTATGAACTGACACTGGTGCGCGGATCGGGGAGCTAAATATCAGAAGAGGGAAGCGGGAAATGAAAAGGTTAGGTACACAGTGGCACATGCTATCATGTTCACAGTAGACACTTACTAGCACTTGGAGATATTCGTCGACTGAGATTCCTTGATTGCGAGGCGCAAAGTAGCTGTCGTGGTGATTCGAGTGGTTCTGCATGGTGTACTATGAGAGAAGGTAAGAAAGGCAAAGGGAATAGTATACAAAGAAAAACGAAGCCGAAGCCCGTTAAATAGGATTTGGATGAGCCACCCAATATTGACGTCCCTGACCCATTGTTCTTTGAAGGTACGACGACTGGCTGGCAACCATCTTGAGTTAGGCTAATATACTCGATTTAGTATGTTATTTCCACGCACCAAAAAGTTGTGACGGGTTGACGGCGCTGGTTTAATCTTTTGTTTCAACTTGATTACTTTGTGCGACCGCTTTGTATGTGCATAATGTTGCACCCCAGCCTGCTCGAAGTCGGGAAAAGTCGGGGCTTTCGAAGTAGCTTCAGGCAGTATTGATTTGGCCGATCACATGGACTCGGATAACTTGGTGCCAGTGGTATCTATGAATACGACCGGCCTTGATTATCATGATTCGTCTCTGCCTTCCTTCCCTCCTCACAATTGAATACGGCGAAAGAAATCCCATTCCATTAATATTTTAGCTGACTATCCCGAGCGTAGCCCATCTCCATCCACGAGATCATGGAAGAACCTTATCTCAAGAACACTGAGCAATGGGAAGAGGGCTCCCCTGATAGTTCCCGGAGCCAAGCCCCCCATCGGTCTACCTCCTTGCGTGCCAACGTCCACTTCGCAGCACTCTGCTGGGCTGCCATCCTTAACGGGTGGAACGATGGCTCCAACGGACCGCTGTTGCCGAGGATGCAACAAGTGTATAATGTATGTTGTTCCTTCTGCGTATCATGTCTTGTCCTGAGTGTATGTTCAGGTCGGGTATGCGGTAGTGTCAATGATATTTGTCTTTACGACGTTGGTAAGTGGGCAATGCCGATGTTTGGCAAATGATTTAATTTTTTTGGGTGGACCGAACGAAGGGGTACATCTCCGGGTCGCTCTCTAATATATTCCTCACGGAAAAGATAGGCTTCGGAAAGGTCAGTGGTTTCCCCAGATGCTGGTGGCATTTCTGTTGCCGATAATTGCTTCCTTAGATCCTCGTCATAGGTAATTCGTATCATGTTCTGCGTCACTCATCCATGATCTTGACTTTTGTTTCTTAGGTTCACTTATCCAAGTCTTTGCATATTCCATCCAGGCGGCGGCGGTACCCTTCCCTGCCTTTATTTTTGCGTACACCATCAACGGCTATGGGATTGCCTTACAGGTGGATTAACCGGCTTCTCTTCTTTCTCGTACGCTCATCGTCATTACCGAGGCTGCTCAAAATGTCGGCTACGTCGTCCGCTTCACGGACCATCCAGAGCTTCGGATGGGTCTCCTCATGGGAGGTATACTTGAACTAGAACATACCGTTAATTGATGCTAACGTCCTCGCTCATGACCCGCGCAGCGTACGGTAAGCGCGGCTCAGGGTACCTCATCCATGTCTGCTGAATGACATGAACGTTACACAGGTGCCGGAGCGTTGTTGGCACCGTTGTCCGCGACCTACTTTGCGCAAGTTAGCCATTGGTCCTATCACTATTTGACATGCCTTGGTATTGCAGTATTGAATACCATCTTTTTGGCTTGCGTGTTCCGGTTGAGACACCAGGATGGTCCGTACGCAGTGGCGCGTATCGTGTTTGATCACTCACCCCCCGCCACCTAGACTGTCTCGCAGAAATCGGGATCACAGATACCGAACAGGGTACAAGCACGAAGAGTCCGTTTCTCCAGATCATGACGCTTAAGGACGTACATCTATTGGCTGCGTTTATCCTTTGCTATGTCGGCGCAGAAGTGACTCTCGGTGGTAGGTACATTCTGTCGTTAACAATCTATTAACAGGTAAATGGTGTCACTAGGATGGATCGTAACGTATATCATTGACCACCGACACGGTGGTTTGTCATCGGGATACATTTCGACCGGGTTTTGGACAGGTGTGTTTTCCTTGAGCGGGACCGCGTGCTTACTTTCTATACCCTTGGGAAGGTGGTACTAAATATTTCCTAGGTCTGACCGTTGGCAGGGTGGCGTTTCTGAAGCTCAACACACTGATCGGCGAACCACATGTATTACTCGTCTACGCCCTCCTTGCAATCGGGTGCGTTTTCCCTTTTCATGGAAATTGTCACCTCCTTGAACAACTGTTTCACTTGCTCGTCGTCACCGTTCTCTTCCTTCCACCATCTCAGGCTCGAATTCATTGTTTGGTTTGTTCCCTCCTTCATCGCCGATGCCATCGCCATTGCATGCATCGGTCTGCTCCTTGGACCAATGTACCCTCTCGCGATGAACCACGCCAGACGTGTCCTCCCACAATGCCTTCTCACTGGTTCCATCGGGTGGATCACGGGGTCCGGACAAGCAGGCTCGGCCGTGGTGCCATTCATCACGGGTGCGATTGCGCAGAGAGCGGGTATAACCGCGTTGCATCCCGTGTACGTTCTCCACTCTCGTTGATGGGGTTTTCTCTTTTTTCGAGCCCGGTTTGACCCACGTGTGTTCCAGGCTTGTGGCCGTTTTCGTGGTCATGACGGTCTTGTGGGCGATGGTATCCACGGCAAAGAGGCGTTGAATCGGTTTCGTTGTCAGACTCTGATCCGCAGTGCGGCAGAAAAGAGTGTGGGGGTTCATTTTTGTACGATAAGCTGTGATGGCCCAGTTTGAGAACTACTGTGACACGGTCTGAACGTGTCATGGACTCGGAAGAAGTGAAATGTTATGAATCATGTTGCATACACAAACGACACGTGAAAGAAAGTTGAGTGTAAAGCAGTTCCGAACAGGAGAGATGAAACAAGAGATACCCATCAAATGATCCGCAATCACGTCAGAAACACGTGTATGTGGCTACGTGCTGGGTGACGAACACTTGCCCGTGAGTCGGCACAACTGGAGACCGGCGCAATACTACGCCACATCTCAATGCGCTTCCGAGAGGTCTAGACAGAGAACCACCGCTTATCGAATCCCTATGTGGATGGTGAGAGACCGGAGTCTGTGCTGGTGGACCCCGCTCACAAATCTGCACGGGAGCAATAACGCGTAGGCCGAACAATCCGAAAAGATTCCGGGTCGCGCATGTACACCACACCCAGTGGTCGTCGCCCCTGCCCACTCCCCAGACGTCGTAGAACTCCCTACGCAGCTATGGAAGGATGTCGGTCGGGGTAGCGGTCAAACCCCCTGATGAGAGCTTTCGCAGGCTCAAAACTGCCCCCTCCCGACTCCCTACCCCCCTCTGCGTTACTGTACAGACCCCGATCCTCGGAGGAGAGTGCCTGATGGATACAGGAAGAGGACCCGATGGCCCATAACTACAAACCGGGCGGTGGCATTGTGGATGCCACGTACGGAAAATAAAGCAACCAGTTCCAAGTTGGTGCATGGGGTCGAAGTCGTTGGTGTCCCTGTTTCGCACCGACCCTATCATGATGGCGTTAAACCAGGGCACTGACATGAACCTGGAGGAGGTATCCGATAGAGTATGATGTTGGTCCGATAAGCCATGCGTCTTGTGCAAGGAATCCAGCACCCATCTCAATGATCTCATTGGGAACCCGCCGTGGCCAAGCGGCGAGAAACACTGAAGGGGGCGGACAGCAGAACTGGACCACGCTCTGTTGGACGACGACGTACGGGTATGTGACAACGGCGCGTGACAGCTATGTGACAGGTAAGCCAACAGGCTTACACTCATGTCTTGACTCATGTGGACCAGACTTCGAGTTCGGGTGCGCCACAGAGCCTATAAGCAACAAATCGGCTGGGGCATTTCGGATGTGTAACGACGCATCTCTCTCTCACTATCTATGATAGCTCAATCCAGTAGGATATTACATATATGTAGCGCACGCACGGATCGGGATAATCACAATGCATATGCGCCCGCGATACGAACGAGTGTGGTATAAAAAACTAAATAGATCAGTGACAAATGTGGTCCGAGCACGTCATGCAATCCGTCGAATCGCTTGGATCATCGCATCCACGTTGATCGGGACCTCAATGATTCCTTCTTCGCTGGAGGGTAGTACAACCGGCGGGAGCGCGTCGACGCCATGTTGCCTACAAGGACGTCAGGTCAGTCAATGACACCATCATCAACAGAACAAAACTCACCGCCCCTCCCGCCAGGCAACATACCGCACGCCCACCGCTCCGACGGACACTTCGAGGTCTCGTACGAACACCCCCGGTGGAAAGACCTCCATGACCGTCGCACGCTCCGAAGGCGGGACGTACACACAATCCGCCATATGCGATCCGTACACCCCGATCACGACCTACACCGATCCCCAATCAGCCACGCACATCACACATCACCACCGAGCACTCACCGTTGACTGTGCAATCGCACGCATTCGTTCCATCCACGACCCCTCCGTCGACACCACATGCACCTCATACCCACTCCCAAGCGCCCCCAACGCCCGTACGAGCGCCTCGTGATCCCCGCTCTTGAGACGCGGCCCACCCACCGCGTCCTGACGCGTCAGGTACGTCACGACCTTCTTGACCGACGACGCCTTCCTCGGCGCCTCCTCCGGCACACCCACGAACTGCGCGACGCCCCGTCTTATCGGTTCCCACCACGCCTTGGATGCCTCGAGCGCCACCAGTGGAACCGCAAACGCGGGCACGTCGTCCGCCTGCCCACGTCGTGCGGCTCCCTGGTCCGCCACGACGACGCGCCGGAGGACGAACGGAACGTGCAGGAGCGCGTAGTCGGCCCAGTCCTCAGCGTAGAGGAGTCCGAGGGTGGGGAAGGCGGCTTTGACGAGGAAGGGGTGGAATCCGCTCGGAGTACGCTTACGCGGTGGGGTCAGTGCGTCCGCGGGGGTTTTATCGCCCAGCAGGGCGCGCACGTGAGGATAAAATACGCGGCGAGGTGGTGGGAGGGTCAGTTTGTCCGGTGAGAGGGCGGTGTCGAGTGCGCTGTAGGTACGCCAGAGACAGAAGAGCGTGTAATTGCCTGTAAGACTCGTAAGCGATGGGCAGTGCGGCGAGGAACGAGAACAAACTCGGCGAAGCATCCGTCACGAGCCAGGTGACGCCGTGAATGCTGCATTCGAAACGTGAGCACGGATGTGAGCGCAGACTAGATGGATGGGTACGCACAGACCACCAAACGACCCCAACGTCTCCTTGGCCTGTGTCCTCGAAAGTATCTGCCAATCAGTGGGCCGTGGCACCGCATGCGAGTCCTTGCCAGAGGATGCGATAGCACCGAGTGCTGGAAAAGACGGGTCATCCGTGACGACGAACAAGGTGCCGTTCAGAACGAACACGTTGTCCAATATCGTGTACCCTATACACCTCGTCTGAGAAACACTACAACACGCCTGAGACGTCCCACAGCGCACCTGGGACGTGCTTGAGCACGGTCGTCGTCGGCATTTGGTCGCCCCAGTCTTGGATACCGTCGTTGACGCCCACTGATCCAAAGACGTGCGGGTCGAATGGCAGGAGCTCGTCAGACTCCTTGAGAGCGTTCTTCTGAGCGTTTTGAGCGACCTTGTGGTCATGCAGAGCCCATCCCGAGTACCCGTAAATCTCGTCGTCCCAGTACTCCTCTGGTACTTTTTTCAAGCTCTCCTTGCGCTGGCTGCTGGTAGTAAAGGACGTTTCAAGGTTGTAGAAGAGCACAAAAGTGGTGAGCGAGAAGAGGACGAGGGCAACCTCTCGTCGCGTTGGCGGTGAGTACCACATCAAGGTACTCGTCCAAGTTACATAACGACTACGGATGAAACAGGTCGTGGCCATCTCCGCCGCTGTTCGACAACGACGCAATCGTGTCCAGCGTCGTCATTCGTTTCTTTCCCTTTGTATCCTCGGCCCAGTTCTCATAAAAGTTGGTCCCGTCCTTGTGCGGAAGATAGTCCTCGCCGTCGGGCGTCGCGACCAGCCGACCAGGCCCGTCCCAGAAATGGAATGCCTGGCTGTGCACCCCGTACGACGTTGGCACCACCTCGAGCAAGTCCCCCCTCGCAATCTCTATCGCTGGAATCTCCGTCGAAGGCAACCCAATCAGATACGCCAACAGGCACCGGATCACGGACGCATGCCCAATGATGAGTAGATCCTCCTTCTCTCGTTCCAACTCAACTAGTACCGGTTCCAGTCGCACTGGTAAAACGTGTCATGATATGTTGCAGTCATGTCTGAGATGGGGGCGTACCAGACAGGTCATGATAGCTCTCGGCACGTGGAGCACGAAACGCGTACGGATCTCTGACGAATCGTGCCCACTCTTCAGGATAAAACTTTTTCGCCTGGTCCGGCGTAAGTCCATCCCAAACACCCGGATTAATCTCTGACATCTGTGGCTTTTCGATCACCTTGACCTTGACGTTGGTAGTACCCTCCGCGGCTGCAATCGGTGCGTCCATCACGGGTGGCGTAGAATCCAAAGACAGTGCGGAAAGCGAGGGGTGTACTGTCTGAAATGGCCAGGCGGTATGGTGAGCGCGACGACGGGTCGAAGTCCAGATCTGTGTATGGTGTTGGGTAGCATATCAAATGACATGAACCGGCCACGTACCACGAGCCGTCGCTCGTTCGGATTGTATCCACGTTGCTCCAGGGCCGTGGCCCTTCTTTCTGTAACAAACTCTTTCAGTCGCTCGGCGTATTCCCACCCGGCAGGGGACAGATCAGAGTCGGCCTTGTAAGAATGCTCGATGAGAGATTGGCCAGACTTGTGTGGGCTTAGTTGATTTCATAGGATGAACGGAAGGAGCGAGGGGACTTACGCGGGCAAAGTAAATCATGCGGAAGCGATTGTGAATGTTCATGAGGAAGAACACGATACGTGACTGTGCACGACATGAGCTCGCTTATGCGAACTCGCAGGGTCACTGACCTGCAAATAGCCCCGGATTTGCTGCAAGAACGAAATATTAAGCGAACAGTGACGAAAACCGACGCATATACCCACATTTACCATGATCTTGTCGCCGACCTAGCGAATGATCAGCATACATGCGCCGATCATGGATGGTCTTACATTGAAAATGCGGATAAACGGCCAATTGGTCTCTGTGATGGTTTCGTAAGACTGTTCTCTGTCTTTGATCCTGCCATAGTAGTCTTCGACCGCCTTGTCTGGATCCCATCCGCGGTACTATAGACTACGATCAGCGCCTCCCAATACGCGATCAGCACGAAACGCACGTCGGGTGACGAGATCTTGACGTTGCGAATGTTTGTTTCTATGATCTCCTTGTTATCGCAGATCGACTCTGGAACTGGATGAGCGTGGATGGTATCGCTCCGGGCGAACACGCTTGCCTAGCAAAATTACGTGGATCCCGGCCTTATCAAACTTTTCAGCAAGGGTCTGACGGGCGGCGCGGGTGCCGTTGTTGGCATCGTAGATGACGACCTGACCGCCGCCCTCGAAAAAGTCCCAGATGAGTTTCTCGCAACCCTCGGAGACCCGCTTGCGGAGTGCCATCGTCTCGGGGGTCTTTTCGCCTGCGATCTTGTGGGTGAGCGACGCCAATCGACACGCTGATCAACGCACCGAGGGTAAAGTAGTCTGGCGGGAGCGACTGGGCGCCTCCGAGTGTCTTTCGACGATAGTCGCCGAGCGAGACGACGTGTGTTTTCACGCCCATCCATCTGAGATACCGTTCGAGTGCGCGCGAGACGTGCGTCTTTCCGCGCGCAGGCAGTCCGACAGTGAGTATCAAAATTTTGCCCGCATGCCAGAGCAGACCCGAGGCGGTCGTGTACAACGGTGCAGCCATGGTCGCAGTCAGACTCACATAGTCTTACGTAACCACAAAGGAATCTAACTACGCTCGGTCACTTTCCAAACGACGCCGCAACCGCTCTGTACTCTTCCATGTCTTGGTCGAGCTGCGCGAGCGTCTTTTTGACGCGTCGCGGCCCCTTTTTTTGTCGCCGTCGTGGCGTGACGGCAAGTGGCGCAACGAACACAGCGCGTTGTTTGCGTGCTCTGCACAAGGGAGATCGATCGGAAGCGTGCAATAAACGCAACGAGACGCTTACGCGGGCGGAGACACGGTCCCGTTTGGCGCGTGGTCGTGTGGCGTGATCGAGAGCGGTGGGTTCGCGACCGCGGCACCACCGAGCCGGCCTAGCAGAGACGGCTGCGTCTGTTGTGGAGGAGGGCTTACCGCCGGATTAGACGAGTCGACAACGATCTCGATCTTTATGGGACGTCCTGCAAGCGAGCGACGACGCTGTCGGGGTGGCACAAACCAGACGACGAAAAGGGTACCCACGACCGTCGATAAACTTGCCGTCGTATTTGGTGCGCGCGATGGCGGCATCTGCGGACCGCTGAAAGGAGACAACAGCCATGCCCTTTGAGCGACCTTGCGAGTTGTAGATGAGAAAGACCTCTTTGAGCGGACCGACTGTCCTTCGGAAGAGTTCCTGTGGACGTGGTCGCGTCTGAACGAATGTCGGTACGTGAACAAAGCAATACTTTCCTCGACTTCGAGTTCACCGACGTCTGGTGGTAGACGGCTGAGGAGGATCTTGCTGCCCTGCTCCTGCTCTTTTTGTTTCAGGTCTCGCCATGCGGGTGGCACTTGTCCCGCCTGGTTACCAAGCAGATGGCGCTTCGGGTTGTGATAGTTGGTAATCCGAGATCGCTGCATGCCTTTGAACGCGGTCAATGGCGAGACTGAACATTCATGTGTCGATGTAAACATGTGCAAATAGAACAGACAGGGGTATTTCTATTTATGGATTGTCTTTTATGCTAACCCATTTTTGGCGAATTAAAAATTGTTTATGTTTTCAGGAACACAATCACGTGGGAGATGCTCCATTTATCTGACTGGCAAGTGCTTGATCTGAGCGTTCCAGCGCGTGCCCCGGGTTTTTTCTGCTCCATCATCTCCATCGACATCCTTAGGCGCTTGCTCGTTCTCGGCGGTGTCCACAAACAACCAAAATGGACCAGATATCCCCTCAGGATCACCAGCAAAAGGACCTCCTCGCCTTTCTCTTCCCTGACTCGTCTTCGGCCGACCAGAACCGCCAGCAAGACGCTCACCAGCAGGGCGTATTGTCAAACTCACAGCTGCCCTCCCACCGCGCACCCAACACCCTCCAAAACTTCGCTGCGTCGAACAACTCTTCGTTTGGCCAGCAGCAACTCGATCTCGTCGCCGTGTCCAACCTGATATCTCTCCACGGCTTGGAATCAGCATCGGCAGCCCTTCCCTCCCCCGCAGCCCTCACTCCGCAGATGCTTCTCGAGCAGCAGTACAAACTCACTCAGTTGCATCAGTTGCAGCAACTCCAGAACCAGATTCAGAACCAGATCTTTCAACAGCAGGCGAGTTTCTCTCCTCCTTGGCACTACTTCGATTCTCCTCCATATCCCCCTATGGCGATCATGTCCTAATTTAATTTTACCTTGACAGCTCGCTCTTATCAGCGGACAAACATCTCTTGCGACACATGAAACCAACACGGATCCTCCACGCGACCCGGTTCCTCCCTTTAATGGTCTCCCGACTCCCTGTATGTACACTTGTCTGTCAACGTCTTATGCCTCATCCCTCTTTGT
>JBBPOD010000870.1:0-13419 GCA_038091255.1 Tylopilus intermedius | reverse complement strand
TTCCAAAGTGAGGCAAGGGGTAATATTCCGTATCCGAGTGTTCCTTCGGGTAAGCTGCCAACGCTAAATATGCGCCGGACGAGCACAGCGGAGTCGTAGTTGTGATTTTGTAGCGATGGGAATTGACGACTATGGTGGCATTTGTTGCGCTGTCTGCAGTCACAGTCATCTTCACCTCTTCTCCAGCGGAGAAGGAGCCGCTGAAAGGTATGTAGTACGTGTTGTCAGAGAAATATCCACGACCTGCACAGAATCAAAGAATAAGATAAACCGTGTATACCGAATGTGACCTCTGTCTACCTGTGTAACGAGACCCTGCGGATTCATTCAATACGAACTCTCCCACAAGGGTATTGGTGCATCTACCTTGGTTGGGGATGTCGAGACCGACCAAGATTAAGGCACGACCATCGCCTCCCCCACTGAGGGCCGGAAGTTTAAACGTGGCACTGACTGAATGGGTACCCTTTTACAATGACATGAAAATGTTAGCTGAAGCAAGCAAAAGCCGATGAGATTGATGGGGATGTACATGTTCGGCTATGAGGGCAAGAGCTTCGCCGGGATGCTTGATGTTGGCACGGGAGGCAAGATGGGGGTTCGGGAACGGGGAACGGCGGTTGTAATTTCCATTTGCAAAAACTGCAGAAGCAAGCAAGCAGGTGGAAATGACTTGGAGGGCTGATTTGAGAAACATGGCGAATGCCGCGAGATGGTCTACGGCGGTCAAAAGAATGACAAACGTCCGAGGTCGAAAAAACAGAACCACCCCACCATTTTATAGCTTAGGCAGACTATACGTATCGTGGGGTAGGACATTTGTCCTGCGCGTGAGGATGCGATGGCATCGCAGGCTCCTCATATGGTGATCGCGCAAACAAGGGGGAAAATTTGGTCAGGCCCCAAGTCCTCGTTCGATTCGTCCAACTGGAGAGCTGCGATGTTGAGCCGCCAACTATACGCGAGCTTCAAGTTCGACTCTAGCTCAATAGAGATTTCATACCTGTCGCTTATCTCGCCTAGTTTATCTCGCCTAGTTTAGCGCATGTCAGATCCGTTGCATGCCAGTGGCAAGTGTCCCTTGAGTCGGGCTTTGATGCCATTCAATGACACGATGGGTTTGTGCGAAAGGCCCTGCACTATTTTGATGCTGTTTAAGCGTCGAGCTCCTGGTGTGTAGTGCATGCATCCCAACATATCCGGCCCCAAGTTGGAAAACCCCTCTGAGATCCATATGCCGCTGCACGCATGCGAGGTGAGCGACACGTTGCAACCCAAGTTGGAACCGAGGTGGAAAATGTTACTAAGACAGATCTGAGCCAAGCCTTTCGCGGTGGTTATATAGCAGTCTCGGGTGACCTGCGGTAACATGTTGGGTTCCCTCATGACGTGGACAGTTCTGCACCGGCACCGGTAAGTCCCGCCCCTCTCCGCCCGAGCGGCGAGTACTTTGAGTGTGCCCCAATGATGCGACGAGACTGTTTTTGCACTACTGTTCCATACCGCCAGGTAAACGCGACAGAAATCGTCGCTTTTCTTGATCCAGGATGAGGCTAATTGGCTGCGTATACAAATTTTCCGCTAAAGGAAAACACGCGCACCGTTATACGAACGCTTCTCATTAGGGATTCAGATCCATCGATGACTTGCCAGTGCTGCGCCTAGTAGAAAATGAATCACCAGTACCAAAAACAATGTGACATAGAAGACACATCACACTTGCTACGCTTGGATCAGCAGTGCCTTGTCCGATGCGAGTGGAGACGGCCTTGGTCAGCGGTGGAGCAACCACCTGTTTTCGGCGGTTCATCCTGCATGGGTTGAATAAGAGCGAGACTACTCGAGGGAGGACCAACCTGTAGTTTCATGGTACATATTCGGCTCCCCCTAGAACTGCCAGGACAAAAAAAATCCCATCTCAAGAACAGATACACAGTGTTCGCCTGCGAGGGACTTGCAACGCCTCGGGCGGTACGGGAGGCATCACCGGGGGCGCCCAAGGACTGAGAGGTAGTAACCACGGCGTTTTTCGGCTGTGATGCATGATGAGTAATTGGTACGACGCTCGGGGTAGGACGTACTCAGCCGTCTGAGGGCTCTCCCGACCGTCCGCTTCGATCACGTTAAATTTTCGACATCCATTCACTAGCAAGATCGAGAGGACTCACCCGCACACGTTTAGCTGCAACTTGAACGTTGGACGACGTGCCCTCGCTCACACCCACTGGCAGTGGTGACTGGGAATCGAATTGAAGATCGGCGGGACGGGAGTCTGTACGTGACTTTCTGAAGGGCCAGTCGACGTCGGACTCATTGGAATCTGGGTCCTCTTGGTTCCTTTTCGACCTCAGCTTCAGACAGCGACGCGCGGTGAGACGACGGTGCGATCGTAGACTCGCAGTCTCTTGTTTGTACCTGTTTACATGTTCAGAGAAGGCTGCTGCTTGACGAATACATCCGGTCACACTCTATGACTCAAACAGACGTGGTATAGGCTCTAGGTAACCGCACTGTGCCATGGTTTCTCTAGCATTCTCTCCCAGTTTATAGGTAAACGGACGACGTCGAGTGGCTACCCCACTTTGTGCACATGCCTTTTTTATCTTGGATCGTCATCCCCGCGCTGCTTTTGCTTGAAGCTGGTGTTTCGTTCGTTCCAAGCAACGTCTACACCACTAGGTCTGAACATGGTAGATTCACCAATAACACTAGGGGTTCCGTCGGTAACGTAACGGATTCCCTGTCTGGCGCTGAAAACGTAGCCTACGTGGGTCAGCAACTCACGGCTAGACAGGGATTTGCGTGTCGATCGTTGCTTGAGACTAAGCAAACTAGGTACTGCCAAGGTGATGGAGTGAAGTCAAGTGTCTCTAGCACTCATCCATTCACGCAGCATTCGGCAACAGGCGCGTGGTATGCGACCCAAGGATAAAGTCCGGTTCAGCAATCCCTTGATACATCGGTGTGTTCTGTTTCGTCAGTGCCCTGGATGAGCAGGAGCTGCCTGATTCAAATTGATACGGACAGACCAAGTGTAGTGGCCGTGAAGTCAACAACAAAATGAAGCTACCTATTATCAACGACCTTGACAATCCATTCCTCGCCAGATGGGTATCCTCTATTTCAAGCGTCAAGACACTGGCTCTCACGATTCTTGTCACTGACCTTTTGATGTGCAAACTTCCGTTCAAGAGTCATGCCAAGGTCGCCAAATGATGTCCGGAGGTGAGTTCTACCACTCCCTCACGGAATTCGGCAAGCTTTGTCGCCGATGACCGAGGAGATGATGTATCACCAGCGGTGATGTGGTCGGCATGTGTGTTCGTCCACACCTCTACTCGCTCTATTGTCGCTGGTCCGCTTTGTTCATTCATTCAAGTTGTCGCCCAAATTATAATACACATAGGTTTTCGCATAATGTTCGTTGGACGCTCCTCAAAGTTCCTTCCACTGCCGCCGTACTCCACTCTCTGCCCCTTTTCGAGTCGTCTTGCGCAGCGCTCGCAGCCATTGTTCGACCTTGGCCAAACTCCTGAACATCTGGTGTTATCGCTGATATTTATTCGTTCCAAATTAGCACACTTTGGTTTACGAGGGATGGGTCGGGCGCGCTGTGGCATGTGAGGCCTGTGAAGTGCCAGCGATGACTCTTTCCCCTTCTGATTGTTGGCGGGGTACACAAGCTTGGAACGATATCTTACTGCCAGTGAACTTATCAAGAGTCAGCAACATGTATAAAAGTAGATGAGAAGGCCTAAGTCGGGGCTTGTCTATAGTGATGCTAGGGGTATCATTTAAGAAAGAAAGAAAGAGAGGATGATATAGCATCGAAATCAACGGTCTCGGGAAAATGCGCGAAAACATGCACAGTAACGAACACCCGACCGTGAACAGTGGCCTATGTATCACCATCCCTTCAGCTCTGCATCTATTTATGCTGCTTGAAAACGACAGTCCCATGGCCCACCGAGGTCTTCACAACGCGAGCACCGCCTATCTTCATGTCAGCGGCCTGGGCGTTGGAGCTGTCGATCTCCTTGGTCCCGGACGAGGTAGTGAATTTGACATTGTCAAAGGTAAATGTTCCAAAGTGAGGCAGTGGCTCATATTCCGTATTCGAGTTATCCTTCAAGTTAGCTGCCAAACCAAAGGCTGCGCTGTTCTTGCACAGCGGAGTCTTGGTCGTCAAGTGGTAGGAATGGGAATTGATGGTAATGGTGCCTTTTGTCGCGCTGTGCGAGGTCACAGTGATTTTCACTTCTTCTCCAGCTGAGAAGGACAAGTCGCTGAAAATCGTTGGCTGGTCTGCAGAGAACGATCCAAACGCTATACGGGATCAAAGGGGTGAGGAATTCGAGTAGACGCAATATGATCTAGCTCTACCTATGTAAGGAGAGGAGCTTCCAGGTTCTTGCACTGCGATCCCGCCAACGAGACTGTTTTCGCAGCCTTTCTTGGGATCGTCAAGATTGATGACGATCAGGGCAGTACCATGGTCTGATTTACTGAGGGCCGGAAGTTTAAATGTGGCACTGGCTGACTCGATACCCTGATACAACGACGTAATATAATAACGTTAGCTGAAGCATTGTAGAATAGGTCGATGAGATTAATGACGACATACATTTTCGAATACTGCGCCGACAGCTACGCCATCCTCCTCTACGTTGTTACGGGAGGCAAGATTGGGACTCGGGAATGAATGGCGTCGGTGGCGATGACTATCCGCCAAAACTACAGAAGCCAGCAGGCAGGTAGAGATGAAGGCTGATTTGAGAAACATAGCGAGATGATCTACGGCGGTATGGTCAAACGAACGAAAAATGACTGAGGTTGCTGCTGAAAACGCAGAACCACCCCTCCCTTTATAGCTTGGGCACCCTGTGACGTTTCGTGCGAGAAATCTGCAAGCGAGGATCATTAGTGGCGAGACAGCGGAGCGTACGAAGGGCAGTGCTGTAGAGTCTTGTTCACCACCGATGTCAGTGGACGCAATGGCGTCGCCTAGTCCCATCGTTTCAGGTCGTAATAAGCTGCGCAAACAAGGGGATCCAGAGCGGCACATCTGGTCATGCGAACTTGAAGAGCCTGAGCCTGTTGCCATTGAACCCCGGGCAAGAGTGACTCCTCGTTAGATTCGTCCAATCGGAGAGCGGCGATGTTGAGCCGCAACTGTGCTCATCAGTCCAAAGTCCGACTCCAAACTTCGTCTCTAGCTTAGACAATTAAGCGCACTTCTGACATCTGAAACACTTTTCAAAAATCCAAATGACTTCGCATATTATCGGCGAATCGACGGCGATGTCTGTATGAATGACGTCGTTTAAGCGTCGAGTTGATGACCTGTTGATGGGATGTCAACATGCAAGTTGAAACTTGAACCCTAAGTTGAAGAACCCCAGAACCATGCAACTGCAAGCGCCAAGCCTGAGGCAGTGAGCGCCACGTTCCAACGCTTGAAGTCGGAACCGACGTCGAAAACTTTACTGACACAAATCCTTTGGGGTATGGCGGGGAGGCCTCAAACTTGAATGACGCCCGCTACCATGAACTAATTGTCCGTCCAGCAGAACACTCCGACACTCAGGCCTCACGTCTCAGGCTCGGTGACCTAGAGTCCTCTCGCGCTAGTAGTAGAGTGTTTAGACCTTGTTTAGCTGTGTTATTATATCAATGAGAGAGTGCAACAGACTCGGACTGCCGAAAATCCACCACAGCCGCAACTTGAACCTTCTTGCGTTCTTGAAAGACTTTCTCATAAGTCTCCGCATTCCAGACAAATATTTTTCCCTGCTAGCTGTATCCGTGGACACTGCGGCACAGAACACATCGTTGCTGGTTGTCATGGCTGCCGTTCGTTGACCATCTTCCACTGGGAGCCACCATAGTGGTACTTGCCGCAAGCACCGCTCAAGAGATACTCGCTATTCTGTGAGAAAAATACCGTGTGTGCCCAGCTACCAACGTCGATCTCAACTGGGCCTGGGCATTCTTGAGCTTTGCCTGCATGGATCAGTATCGCTCGATGTTCCTACTACGCACCAGTCTGGTTCATTCTCGATAACCTGCCAGTCACTGGTGGCGTGTCGGCCTGCGCATAAGGTACAGCTCGTCCCCTCATTATAATAACTTCACAGCATTTCTTCTTAAAATCGTTGGGTGCTCACCCCGTTCATCGCCTTTTTCGGTTCTGTTCTATATCTCCTAGTACGCACCGAGTAGCAAGGCTCTCGAAAAACCATGCATAGGGCCTACACACTATTGATCGCTACGTGATTGCATATGTGCACATCATTTCCCTTTTCTCGTGCAACCCATTACTGACGAGAACACAGACGTACTTCACGCTCAGTCATGCTAGGACATGGACGCACACCATGGGGGACATGGACCTAGAAGATCTATACTGGCGAATCGTCAAAAAACTGGAAGATGAACTCGATCCATGAGCCCCTGGCAGCTCTGACATCAGTGAATAGTTCGCCTGGTCGATCGAGGACTGGTTTCTGTCCCCAGTGTCAGTGTGAGTACAAAGTGCAGCTGAGAATGACGACCTATTACTTACTTTCTGATATTCCAGGGCTGTCGTTATCCTAAGCTATCCGTGAGGACGTCCTTACCCCTGGTCGAAGCTGTGTGTTGGAGACCCGTTACTTATGCAAAT
This sequence comes from Tylopilus intermedius, assembly GCA_038091255.1. Lineage (NCBI taxonomy): Eukaryota > Fungi > Basidiomycota > Agaricomycetes > Boletales > Boletaceae > Tylopilus > Tylopilus intermedius. The sequence goes on along the minus strand of JBBPOD010000870.1, from coordinate 6,755 downwards.
TTGATTATGCAGGCTCCCGGGATGACGACCCAATGTCCATGTATGAGATGAGGAGGAAGATGAAGTATCGCCTCAGTAGCCCGGGCCCATCCAGCGACGGCGAGTACCCACCCATGGCAGTGCGACACTGATTCATGCTGATTATGACTTACAGAACAGAAATGAGCTCCCGATCCGAGTCATCTGAATGCGATAACACGACCCCACGCCCTGGGCAGCACAGTGAAAAGAGATTCAAAACGAGCGCACACTCGCGCAATGGAGAAGAAGTCGTAAGTGGCCTGGTGGAAAGGCAAGCTCACAGAGGGAGCACAGTGGGCCTGGGCGGCGGGATTCTGGATGTACATTAGGGCAGTTTTATCTTGTCGAGCATACGAGGTCGGCGAGTGGATTCTGCGTAATAAGCCCTAAGTGTATTTGGGCTGCTCCAAAGGAGCGACAGTGAAGATACTCACGTATACCCCGATTCTGAGACAACAGGTGCCTGGCAGTGAGCCGGATAGCGGTCAGGTTGCCAGCTTGATGGACATAGAATCCCTCCGGGCGAGTCCGAGTAACTCTTATAGGCTCAGGTAGGAGAATAGCACCACTCTGCCGGCGGCGCCAGCGCTAGCAGCACGCAAGCGGCAATCACGTACAAGACCTACACACACGCTGAGTAGGAGACAGAGCAATGGTCGTCGCGAACGAGCGCATTTTTCAATCTTGTCCCACTCATGGTTGTTCAAGGATTGATGCAACGAAATACGTGTTTGACTACTTCATCCTGGTTGCGTCGCACGTACGAAACGCATCGGTTTCTTCGGTTTTCCCTCGGCGGAGCCTGGCGCAGAGCTGTGTCGAGAATAAAGCCGCTCCTGCATCTCGCTCGACACAACGCGACCCAGTTCTTCCCACAGCGTCGTCTCCAGTTTCTCCAAAACGGACATGTCGACACCTACAACTGGGGGATCCCACGGAAACATGATTCCATGCGTCCCTGGAAGCCGGAACTGCGAGCCCACATGCCGGCCGAGCCAGTCGCAGCACCAGCAGCACTTTTTGCTGACAGCAATGGCTGCTTTCCCGGCTTCTGCCACCTATGGCGCACGTATTGGCACTCAGAATCTTGTCGGTAACTGAAATGAAACGCACGGGCTCGATGAGATCCCATAGTGGTTGTGCATTATCAATCTCCATCGCCGCGCCCTGACCTGCCCTCGTCAATTCAGCTCTAGAATAATTCACGAGACCCATGAGGATGGCCTCCGCGTGCACGCAACCACTGAAATCGCTTGAATAACGCTTCGCCAGCGTGGCCACCAGGTCATCGCGAGATATTTGCATATCTGGGAACCGGGTAAGGAGTTTCCCAGAAACTTGAGGAAGACTCAAAACAGTCGACGGAGAGGGAGGCACTTCTACAAGGCCAATCTGCAGATTCCTCAAGAGCTCCGCGATCGCTGCACCCCTGGTGAGACTATGTACCGCAGCGTGCCATGCGACGAGCGTCTTAAGATAGCGATAGACTTGTTGACCCTTTGTTTCGCCTGGCTCCTGCACGAGTTCATCGAGTTCATCATCTGTATTGGTTTCATCAGTCAGAATTGCCTAGTGGATAGCGGGTAAGCCCACCGGACTCGTCCATCGCTGCGATAAAACGTGTCATGATCACTTGTTATCCGTGGTAGATTCGTAAGAAACACTTACAGTCGCTTCTGCCCTCGGGCATGAATACGGTTGTTATCCCGGCCACAATGTTTGTCTTCGTTAAAAGACTTTCCACGACATCGTCCCAACTGATGAAATATTCGAGAGTGACACACATTGAATTTAGACCTCTCATCGCAGTTACTTTCTTCTCCGGCTCGCCCTGCGTGTTGGCCGACCGGACAGCTGCGATCCAACCATGAATACCTTTCATCATATTTTGCAGCACCCTGGCCCAGGCCCGCTTCGTCTCATCTGAGAACTCCCACTGGGTTTCTTCTCCGACCATTCTGGACTTGATTGATGGGGTGTCTGGGAAAGTAAGCAACCAATCGGGAACGACGACCCACTTGCAAGGGATCTCTGGGCGATCCGAAGACCAGTTATTGATCACTTCATGCAACCACCTGCCTCCACACAACTTCTTGCCCACCTCGAAACGCGCAAGAAACCTTCGGTAGCTTCGCGAGAGAACGAAAAGCTCGAGAGACTCAATCTGACTATCGCGATCGTGCGCATGGTGATCGAAAGCGGACAACGCAGCCCACACGTCCGCGATATGAGTGGCGAGAGGCACAGTCGTTGGGCTGAGAAAGTGGTCAGACTCGCTAAATCTGCCAGTGGGACGCGCTGGAAACCTGCCCCTTTACAACGTCATCGAGCGAACGTTCAGCTTTCTCGATTAATTTCACATAGAAGGTATCCACAGACGGTGCGAGCAACCGATTCTGAGCAACAACCAAGGTCTTGACCCGGTTAGCGGCATTGATGGCACCTGTGACGGCGATGACATTTTTTGCCTGCTCATCTTTCTTTTCGCCATACGTCAGCAGGGTGGCAAAGTGACGTAGGAGAGAAGGAACATCTTCGCCGTTCTTGGAGGGTGGTTTATGCAAGTTAAATCGATGAAGGAGGCTCGTCAGGGTACGGATGTTCTTCCTTTCTTCGGGGTCTCTGCTGGCGGGACTGCTGGCAAGCGACTCGGACATGGTGGCGTGTGCTGACTAACCTCGGACGTAACAGGGACTTCCAGGTCTCTTTGTACATCGCCTCGTCGGATGCATGACCTTTGATTCACTGCTTCATACTCTGCGTAAAGAAAATGTGTCAACGTGGATGATAAACATCAGGGACACTAGTATAACAGCCTCAAATCTACCGCATGTGCCGATGGACATTGGAGATCCGTGCGGTTCGAACGCGACGGTGGCTCGCAGGGAGGAGCGGGTGATGTACATACTACGTACTACGTTAGTAGGTATGTACATAGCAGGAGTCAAGGTTTGGGCAAAAGCCCGAAGCACCGCGAGGGCGAGCGAGCTGTGTCCCCAGATGGAAGGAGCCTGTGACGCATGCAGCAGAGCTCACCCCCACAGAAGAAAGCCCTATTGGTGGCATATGAGGGAATCATTGGATGCCGGAGCACCTGTATACGGTTGGGTACCATTGGATACAGTGGACACATAGCAAACGCGCCGAGCATGCATGCGAGGAGCGATGCATGTCGATGTGCGCCGAGCGTGTCATGCGAAGAGCGATGCACGTTGGCGCACGAGGGTGTGGTGCGTGTCGACGCGAGGTGCGTCGATACGAGAGAAAGGGCCAGCGAGCTGGCACGGAGTGGCGCCCGTGAGGTTGCCGGAGGATGAGCCGAGCATGCTATGCATGTCGACACGCGAGAGAGCCAGTGGGCTGACGTCCGAGTCGAGTCGCCGACGACGCGAGGGAGGGCCAGCGAGTTGGCGCGGAGTAGCATCCGTGAGGTTGAAGACCAGAGGATGCGCCCCAACGCGCGTCGAGCGAGGCGCTCGATGCGAGGGAGCCAACTCGATGGCGGACGAGAAAAAGCCGCGACAGCGTGATAGTCTGTGGCAGTGAGGCACGATCGAGCAGTCACCTAGGTAAGCAGGTGGGTGACGCGCGCCTTTTTTCCGCGCTGCCACCACCTCGCTCTATCGCTCGCCCTCCTTTTCATCGCTTTTGCCTTCATCACTTCACCCAACCGTCACACCGCCCTATCCCTCTCCAGCCACCTTCTCCCTCACACCTGCGTCTATCCGAAGCGGTGGTCAAAGACCAGACAACCAACATTGCTACCGGCACGAGTGGATCATGACATGCATGCAAACCGCTTGTGCTCGATCACTTTTCGTGAGTCTCCGCATTCATGGCCAGAATGATAATGTCTACTCTCCTTGCCACGATACTATGCCTGCCATCCTAGGACACAATACGCAATTCTGCTCTTCTTCATTGCTGCCGCTCACTGGCCGTCTTCTACCAATCATACCAAAGTCAGGAGAAATGGAATGAAATTTTGGCTTTGCCTCGGTCCAGCGGTGAATATTTAAGCTTCAACATCAAATTTCTCTGGTCCAACAATGTTCCCGTCGTCGCGTCTGACGGAAAAGTCACTCAAACCGATTCGTCGACGGGCTCATCAGTTTCGGAATGGACCATTCCCGACACCAGTGCGTACTAGGCTATTCGTGTATTGCTCGACCGAAGCACGGCAAGTTCATTATATATTCTACGGAGCGTACTGCAGCATTTGGCGACATCTCAACACGTACCCAGCCCGGTTTCACTCGGAGCCCATATATTCTATTGCACTCTTGCCAGACGATCGGTTCCTTGTCGTTGGAGGAGAGTATGGCAAAGTCCCCATCAACAATCTATCGCACTTCTGTGGTCCCCACGACGCCGACTTGAGTCCAGTAAGATTGTTTCACTCACATAAATGTCGTTACACGTTATGCTGACTTATACATGCTCTAGAATAATCCTCGTAAATCAGATGCGATCGGGCCAGAATTTAACAAGGAAGACGATTTCCTTGATGCATGTGTTTCATTACCTTGGGTGCGAGTCTTTATTATTGCCTAGGCCCCGCTGCCCTCGGATACACACGCGCGAAAAGCAGACGCGAGGGGTCCAGGTGATTGCTCGATTAAGACAGCCGTTTGGGGCGCTCTTGCTCATACCCCACGTCAGCAAGGTGGCGGCGTATAGGAGGGTCGCTGCGGAGAGTCTGATCACGGTCCGGGTAGGAGAGATGACGCCCACGGTATTGAGCAAGCTAGTGGACAGTATACGTACGCTGGACACGCTGTAAGGATTGCCATCCGTACACAATACTCGTCACTTGATTTTTCCTTCGTTCGCGTCTCTTGCATTTCGTCGTTGCTCTCGAGGCGGAGCGTACGCTGTGCGTCGTTATCTATACTCTTCATCTGAAGAACCACTGATTCAACCCTGACTAGTTGCAGTTGACGGGATGGGGCACATTCGATTAGAGAGATCCCTTCTCCGGGGCAGTCCTATAACAAGATCAACGCGTGCCGCGTATGCGGCCTCGACCTGTTACGAGGCACTGATCCTTGTCAACGACATGGTATTTGATTCAGCAGTGCAGTGGCCAGGGGCCACGAGACGGGCATGATGAACACGGGTCCATTGCGACCGATTAGAATCCGACTGCAGTGGAAACCGCACCCTGTCTGTTACACCCACCGCGTTACGCCCCTGGGTTTAGGTGGTCTCGTTAAGTGCCAGATTGGCTGGCCCATGCGGCAAGGGTGTCTTTACGTGGCCAGAACGGTATCAATTCAGCTTGAAGTTAGTCCCTACGAGTTTGGCGCAGCCCCCAGATTCCGAAATGGGGCGCCGCGATGCGGTGGGCTTGATGATTAGCGCAATGTTTCTTCCACTCCTAGATCGAATCACGAAGTGCCACATCCGTGGCAGAACCCGCTGTACATTACAGGTGAACATCAGTCTTGTATCACGTCGGCTGGAGTTAAACAGTCGCCGTGGACGTCCAAAACCCAAGTCGATGGGTGGGCGTGAAAAAGTGAGCAATGGCGAAATGAACGGGGGAAAGGAGAGATGGACGAGAGATGGTCAGGTGAGGGGGAAGGGGACTCGGAGGCCCGAGGGTGAGTTGCCATAGTCTGGACCCCAAACTGTCTGGTGGCAAGAGTGCACTGTGTGGGCATGCTGGGTGCCGAAACAGCAGAGCTCGAGCTCAATCAGCCTGAGTGTCAAGTCTAAGTGATACGGCATCAGACAAACTGGGAACAGGCAACTGTCGCCTGTGAGAGGGAGTGATAGGTGGGTGCAAAAACAAGTGAATCTAGGACTACCACTACGACAGAGAGAGCCATGACTTGGATGCTAGGTATTGCTAATTAGTATGAACCCTATGATGCATAGGAAGCAGAGGAAAGAGCTCCGAGCCACTCTACATAGATTACATCCTGCCAGGATTGCCTCAATGCTCAGCCCCTCCCAGGCTACCAGCTTTGAGGGTGGAAGAGATAGTGACGATGGTGGTGACGATGGCAGTGAGAAACTATCGTTCGAGTTGGGCTTACTCAGCATTGGCAGGTGCCCTCAGGTCCTTTCCCGGCAGTCTCCAACAAGGAAAGTGATTTTCCACAAAGAAATGAAAACCGCTGTAATGTTGGTCATGCGCAGCGATCTGCCCACCACGGCGGTGACCGGTTGACCCCCTTCCCCTGACCATCTCTCGTCCTTCTCTCCTTTCCCCCGTTCATTTCGCCATTGCTCACTTTTTCACGCCCACCCATCGACTTGGGTTCTGGACGTCCACGGCGACTGTTTAACTCCAGCCGACGTGATACGAGACTGATATTCACCTGTAATGTACAGCGGGTTCTGCCACGGATGTGGCACTTCGTGATTCGATCTAGGAGTGGAAGAAACATTGCGCTAATCATCAAGCCCACCGCATCGCGGCGCCCCATTTCGGTATCTGGGGGCTGCGCCAAACTCGTAGGGACTAACTTCAAGTTGAATTGATACCGTTCTGGCCACGTAAAGACGTCCTTGCCGCATGGGCCAGCCAATCTGGCACTTAACGAGACCAACTAAACCCAGGGGCGTAACGCGGCGGGTGTAGCAGACAGGGTGCGGTTTCCACTTCAGTCGGATTCTAATCGGTCGCAATTGATACCGCCCAACGGGCACGGCGTAAAGACATCCTTTCGAATTGATCCACTCGTGCGTGCTTCAGAGAGTTTCAAAGGCTGCATTTGGCTTCG
>JBBPOD010000869.1:0-13427 GCA_038091255.1 Tylopilus intermedius | reverse complement strand
CTACAAATGTTCTCTGAAAACGTGATGTGGGCTGCCAGCCATGCAGTCTTCATTGCTTATTGGATGCACCACTGGCAGCATCAGGAAGGGACAATACCAGCTGCTATTCCATCAATTTTTATTCTTGTAAGTGATAGCTTCTATTGTGACTATCTTATACTTATGGACTTCTTTTTCTTCAGTACACACTACTCACTACATCCTTGAAGCTTTGAAGCCTTGCATGTTTGGAGCACAGATCATTCCTTGGCTGCCCCATAGGCTTTATATAGTACTGTATCTCATTCATTCCATTCACTCTGTACTTAGTGTGGTATTGACAACACCCTTATATGCATAACAGATTCAGGTTATACGAGCAGTAAAAAATTCATATCAAAGATCCTATTTGCAATGAATTTTGCTAACCAAACCTTCCTCATTGGAGGCATGAACCATCCAGAAATTTAATGAGCTATATAGGTCATTGTTATGCTATGTCACCTAGACCTAAATGCCTTGACCATATGATAGATACTTCCTGTCCAGTCAGAATGAACTATGAAAAAGCTTCATCTACACCTAGCTGAGGCATTTCTCCAAGGAGCCACCATCACAGCATCAAGAACATTTGACCATATTGAGCTGTCATAACAATTGCTCAGATGCTGCTCAATCAATTCCAAGGCTTTAGGAATCCCAGAATCCACCACAGGATGTTGCTACTAGTCCAATTCTAATTCTCCTTTCACTTCATTTTGTGGACTCATGTGGCAGCTCTCACACACACAGCACTTGCTAGTAACTTTTCCCAGATAAGTATTAGTTTACACCCTGATTTATCAATTTTCTCAAGGAGTTGACAGTAGAACATCACCCAAGCTTGCTATGACAACTGGTGTAATGTTTTGAAATGCCCCCAAGGTGAATCTTCATCAGATGACAAACATGTTGGGCCTGTTACAGCTACCAGTGGTGTCACAACTTTCTTGATGACACTTTGCACTCCATCACAATGCTGGTAGGGAGTTCATGTCTACATTATACTCTCAAGAGACTTCATGTTTCCTGTCTTTTCTCACTCTGTGCAACATCCAGCATGCCTGGTTGCAATGACTGTAGAACATTGCATAGGAAGGATGAAATGGTCATCTGGTGTGAGATACCTACATAGAAGTACTAGAATCTAAGGAGCAAGCATATTGGCAAGATAGCATTGAGCAGGAAAATTATACCTTCCTGGTCAGCTTACCTTACTTGAATCTCCAATGACACCGCCTGCAGGTGACATGTGCATCAACCCCTTGACATCAGCCGGAAAGATCTAGGACACAGGGTTTGCATCCAGGCATTTCACACACATGAAACTTGATTCCCCACAGGCAAAGAGGACCAGTATTGCAACCAATCTTAACATTCTCTGTACCACGTGTTCCACACATATCACCAGAATGGAATTGAGCTCAAGTAAGACCTGGTTGAGAGAGATGACTCTTGAAATCATCTTTTGTCGATGCCAATGCATTCAATTGACTGACTGAATATGTTTTGAATATGGGATGGAATGATTCTAGACCCAGCAAGGCCATGTTCTGATGAGCTTCTAGAGGTCTTCAAATGAGCTTGTAACAGATGAGCAGCTCACAAGAAGCAAACCTCTCCAGCCTGCTCAGTGGTAGGTTGAGGCATTGTACCATAGTTTTTCTTTGCTAGGATTTCTGTTTGCTTGTGCATTGCTTAATGCATCTTGCATGGCATGGATCAGGGGCTACTGCGATAGTTACAGCAGTTCCTTGGGTGGAACACACAGACCATGCAATGCAAAAAACTACAGCCTTACCTCAACCTTGTTGATACCAGGGCCATATTACAGGTCCTGATCTGTCATTGGAAATGATCCCATAGTGAACACATGCAAGATTGTAATGTTTGACAAGTCAACTGCATTGAACTGTTCTTACAAGGCATGATCTGGAACTCAGTTTGAAACAATATGTTCAACTTCGGTTATATTGAAGATACTAGAAGCAGCTCTAGTATGAGAACTTACAGATACTAATGTTGACTGTCCATACCACAGCTCCAGACTGGACTATCTGACTGAAATTCACCACAATGCCTTACAATATAATACATAGCTACATTCTCCATGTAATGACTCAACAGTACAGGCAGCATTTCCAACCCCCTTGATATACAGACTATCATCTGGACAAGAACAGAATACTAGAGTTGCCATTGTCTCAAAGTCACAAACAGGCTCAAGGCTTAACTCGACATCACCTGTTCAATTTGATGCCACACTCATTTTCAAATCCAGTTGTGTTATGGGTGGAGCAAACACACTTCTTTGGTGCTGAAGGTGGCATCTCTGGTTGTTGGCCCCCCTCTATTTATCATTGGGTGATTGGCATCCTCATCCCACCACTTTGTGATGTTGACAAGACAGCAGCAAGGACACAGAAGCAGCAACAATCCAAGTCCTGTATCCTCACCCACCCTTGTTCTTACCCATCCTGCAATGACAATGAAGACATGACCAGGATGGTGTACCCTCTCCCACTCCCTAGTTCTGATGCACCCTGCAATGATTTGATGACATTTCACACCTGCCTGCCAGGCTCTATCTCATAACCCACCTGAGGTCATCAACCTTAGAACCAGAATCCCATAGCAGTTGGATTGGTTGGCCCAGTTGCAAGAGAGATAGTGGGCTTCTGTCCAAGGCTTTGTAACCTCCTTAGTGAGCAGCTGTCTCATATATAGGAAACATGGACACTTTTACTGGACCCATATGTGGCCCAAATGACCACCCCAATTCTGCCTCCCATGTTTTTCATGATGTACTTTGCAAGTCCTTCAACTAGCAAAGGCATTTGGCAGAGACTACTCTCCCTGCAACCCTGTGCTTTTCAAATGATTCAGAAGTTGCCCACCCTTTTGACTGACTGGAATACTAAGCATGGGACCAACTTTCAATCCAATGCCTAGTGGTGATGGTCTAATCATGTATTAGTATTTTTGAATGGACACACCTGCTAATAACATCGATGAAGCCATATATATCCATACTGATTTTTTTGATACAAGCAGGCATGTCCATGCAGTGACACCATGTGTCATGCTATGTCTCCATGATAATGCATACCTGAGATCAAATGATTTGATGACTCAGATATTGGCAATTAATTGGTATGATGTCAGGTATTTATATCAGCTATGCTTGACTCCAGTCTTTCTTTCTACTCTCCTCCCCCCTCCATGGAAATCCTGTGGCACATCATCACTTGTCTGCTTGGACCATCTTTCATAATGTATTGGCAGAGCTTGACTGGAGGCACACTGTCATGCAAATAAACTGTCCATGCATTTGTTGGAGCAAGAAAGAGAGAATTGCTCTTGTTTACCTTGACAAAGTAAGCAACCATCACCACTCCTTTCTTTATCTGTGATGCGACTGGTAATAAACCAGCTTGGCAAATGCTATAGTGGATGCTATAACAATTCAAGTTGCTGTAGGAAAGGAGAGCAAAAATACCATGCTTACCTCAGGGTACACCCTAAACTTGCCTTGTTTGAATTTTGATCTTTTTACCTGATAGAAGGATTCACAATCACTCTGTGAGTCACCAATGGAGGAGGTATTGGTAGATTGTCAGTGCTGTGAGTGCTTACTATTGATAAACCTGTCTTTTTGCCTCAAATTGGGTATGCATAGGTTCATCCTGAGCATGAGCCTCTCAAGGTAGACCACCCATGCCCACTTCTTGACCTTGACAAAATTCTCATGTCATTAGGTCAGAAGCTAAATACAAATATATTAATTGACCCACCAGACAACACGAAACAGTTGTCAAACCCTGGCAAACACACAAGACAAATTAATAACAAGTTTGTCAAATGCATAACTTTGGCTTTGTCTTTCACAAGGCAAATCAATCACTACCAACTGCAACACCTTTCCACCATGGGAGACAATTGTTTCAAAGAGATGTAGGTTGTTCATTCCAATACAAGTTAGAATGCTAACTTATTGTTTGCATCAATTGTTTACCATGGAGGACTATCCTGACCTATGACATTGCCTATGAAGTCTTCTGCATCTTATAACATTGCAATATCCTATATGCTCTTCTTCTGACAATAATGGCAACTTTGCTTTGCTTTCATGTGTTGAAGGTATGTTTTGCAAGCATTGCTATGGTATTGCATGTAATGCAACCTGTGATGCTCATGCTGTTGTGCACATCATTGTCAGAGAATGCATTTTATCTACAAAAGGGTGCTTACCAAGTCCGGCACTACTGTCTGGCACCAGCAATACTATTGCAATCCATTTTGTTAATGCACTAAGAAACTTACAAGTGGTTATAGTTGCTGCCCTTGGATCAGGTGATATTGCCATGGGGTGCCATAATTAAACATTGCCATGCATGTTTCTACACCTACTTTCCTATCACAAAAGCAGGTCGATCATGTTGCTGCATATGTCTGTTTTGCTTTGGAATGTCCATCAGCCAAAGTGCAAACTACTCTTTTCAATATTAGCCATTATGCCCAAAGTTCCTCTTTGCCTGCAAAAGCCAAGGATAGAACAATGTCCATATACTCGCATCCCACCTTGCCACCACCCATGGCCAGAGTTTATTATTATATTAATAGTTATAACTAATCACATTGTTTTGTTTAGGATCCCGAAAGTCATGCCTTGCAACTGCCAAACTGAAAAAGGATCATCTCATCCTCTTTGAGTGCCTACAAGTGGAGTGAGAGCAATACTGTCAGGCAGGGATCAGAATGCTGGTATTGAGATGCACACCATAAATGCATTGCCACTAAAAGGAAAAATCCAAATGCACTGGAACAGCCCCATTGGTATAAAATACATCATTTAAATTTTGTCACATTCTTGACACTGACACTGAATCCATTCAAACAAGCAATCTTGAAAACTGCCAGGATTTTCAAGTTGCACAGATGCAGTACAAGACACATGTTCAGCATGTCTTTTATGTTTCTGGTTATAAAGTCTGATGACCTGGTTGGCCCACTGTGGCATGTGAAATTGCAATGAAAATGGAGATAGATATTGTACAACATTGTGAGCAATCACTGGTGAAGGAATTCACAGGAAAAAGAGTACCACCACAATGATAGTGAATTGTAACAACATGCTGAGGGTCATAGGAGACAATTCTTCATCTCTCAAAGCCAGCAACTTCACCATTCATTTTATGTAGCCTTACCTTTTCTCCAGCAGGTCTTGCACTTGCATTCTCTTATTATTAATATATTTGGAATTTTCCCATAGTCATGCGACCTGCATAGTCCCTGATGCATTTTGAACACTTACACCCAAAAGTGAATGCATGGTCACATCTTTGGAGTTGGGAATTCCACTTGTTATTTATGTCATGGGTGGTCTCAAATAAACTTGAGAGGACGATCATCAAATACTGGTTCAAGTGATTGCACTTGTGCATACTGCACAATTCCTTCTACCTAGCTCAAAATGGAAAACTTTTGTAGTAGCCCTCTGTACAGGTCAAACTGTAGTAACCCAATGGCCAGCTTTTCAATACCTTCAGAATCTCTTGCTGCCAAGGCAGGTTCTTTGTCATGGAGCTCCATACCTGAGCATACAGCTTCGGATGCATGATGTACAATGGACAAGATAAAGTGACCTTGTACACAGCTAGCTCACCCAGCCATTTTCACATTCTTTTTGTAAAACAGTTGAAGACAATAGACATGATGCAACATTGAAGTAAAGCAACAATGGCAAGGGTGAACCTGAATTCTAGGCAATTTTCTTTCAGAAGCACAAACACCTGTGGTTCATTTTGCAATAAGCCAGTATACATTGTGCTATCTCTGAAACAATGCTAGGAGAGGCTACTGCTCCTTCACATCCTAGTAGCAAGCCAAAGTTGTGAGAGCATCTCAGAAGGTGGTTTCATTCATCTAGTATGGTGTGGTCTGAGAGAGCTCTTCAAATTGCAGCAATTCCACTTCTTTATGAATGGTTTAACACCATTTTGTCCACCATAATGACCATGTTGTTGGGATTTTGGGAGGGGTTAACTATTACATATCAGTGGACAACCAGTCCAGATTTGCATGCATGTCTCCTGGGTGCCAGGTTGAGCACCAACCTTGACAAGGAATGGTGCACCATGTGGGAACAATACCACTCTCCAAGCATACTCAGTGCTTCCAATCCCTCCAGTAAGCCTTTCTGGTCATCATTTCTACCCACTTGCTTGCTCACTGCATCTACACATGCCAGAACATTTGGATACTGGGGCCTTGAAGCTATGCATTGTATTTGAGGTCTCCCACCTAACATAAGTTGACTCACACTACAGTGCTGCAGCAATGTTTAGCTTCAAATTTACATGCACTATCATAAGCATTAACCACACCCTAGGCAGCTCTGAAAGCAGTGGGCACACAAGCATCATGATTGTCAAGATGACAGTCACAGCAGGCACAAGGCAATGGGAGACTCAACAAAAAAGTCAAAAAAAAAGAACCTCCAAAGCGCTGTGTGGTGTAAATGCATGCAGCCAAAGTGAAAGTGAGATACCTCTGATCACTTTGATACATTCTATTTGCTGTTTCAAGCAGGTGCAAAAAGAATAAAGTGAAGACTATAGTTACTAACAGAAAGCTAGTGACTATTATGAAACAACTATCATATATTGGAAATGACATTTTGAGTTACTATGTCCATCTCCCACAGCACCCCCTCCTATCCCAGCTCTCCCTCCTGTCCCTCTCTCCTCCATCACCATAGACTGTGTCGCACAATGTCAAACAGGTGTTCATGCACACCCAAGAGTGCATAGCTAAAATGCTGAAGGTATATCTTAAAATGCAGAGTTCATGCTCATGAAACAACAGATTCATCATTTCTCTTGATTCAGCATTTCAAATGGGTACACCTTCCATAGTTCACTGACTATATTCTTGATACTAAGCAGAGTTTGGTTTGGCTTCTGTGTTCATTTCAACTCAAGGCTTTTGCAGATTTGAATAAAGGTAATACTACCTGTGATATCAAGCTATCAGCTGTAAGTCGATGGTTTTGGACTAGGACATGTACAAACTCAAACCCATACTTTCTGTATCAATCACATTCTGATGATTTGCATATTGGTCTGACACATAGCTTACAATTGTCAGATTTTGGGCTTGATCATTTCAAGTGGCACTAAATACATGAGAGTCAGGCAACATACCCAACTTCAAAAACAACATACAGGTAGGTTTCCAAAGTTTGGAAAAATAAACTCAGATACAGTGTGATGAATCCACTCCTTTTAAATGGGCAAAAGTGTGTGGTTACAATAAGGTGATGTGATGGTTACCTTAGCCCTCAGGCCTTCCACCCTTTAGACCAGTTATTCCAGCTTCTAAGCTGCTTCTTGTTTGAATCCTCACTGAAGTCTTCCAGGTCCAAGTCATGCCATATGACCTATCTACTGACATGTCCACCAGTGTCTGCTTTCCCTGAGAAAAGAGCTCCTATTCCATCCATCACACTCCTTCTTGCCTGAATCCTTGTCACTACTTTGGATTCTACTTTTACAATTCACATATCCTCAGAAAAGAGCTTTTGTTCCCACAACACTGCTTCTCATCTGAATTATTATTGCCTTTTGGATCTGTGCATCACCAGTTAGTTGCACTGCCAGTTGTGTGCAGGCAATCTATCATGCATGAGGCTGTAAAGAAATGATAGGAACATGTTCCAAGTCAAATATTCATGCTGCTGCAACTGTGACCTCAGAAGCTATCTTGGTATAGCCTGGAGAGCAACATTCCACATTACCCCACTCATTGTACACCTTCTTCTCCTATGCAGCACTTTTTCCACAGCAGGCCACATGTGCACATCCCATCTGCTTAGTTGTCAGCAGATCTCCAAGTCTCAGGCTCTAGTTGTGCTGCTCCTTATACAGCCAACTATTCTGCTTCCACTCCAAGTCCTTTCACCTACACTTTCAGGCTAAGTCTTCACCACACCAAGTTCTCATCAGTCCAAACTACTAGCTATAGCAAATATACAGACAAAGTCAAGCACTGGTCTGCTCAGGCTAGTGCTACTACAGGTAGTCCTTTGGCAAAAACAATTTCCCTTAGTATCTTTGCACTCCATGAGGGTGGTAAAATGAAGAGAATATTCATTAGCAACATCAGGAACATATTTTGAAATAAGTACACTGGCTTACCTGTTATAAGAGTCCTCTAGTTAAACCTTATTCTAGAATATTACCAAGGAGAAAATAGGCATTAACATTAACATGCACATGAGAGCAAAGGAGTTGGCAATGCTGGTATGCAAGACCATCAGCTCCTGTGTTCTTGCATTTTGCTCAGAATGCCCTTGGTGTCCAGATGAGTTCATGATGTGTGATGCAGCATGGGTCAATCTTGGCAACTAATGGGAAGGTGAGAGGTGTGCCATCCTTTTTCAGGTGCACAGCAAATGCCACAAATGCTCAATGATTTGGGGAGGTCCACACATTCATTGTAAAGTGCAGCCAGCCAGCATATTCCTGCTGATAAGTCAAGTTCAATCATATATGCATGGTAAGGAAACTGATTCTAGGAGTAATGTGATAACAAACAACTTACCAGCTGCATCGCTAATACTGGCAGTACCAAAAAAACTGATGTTCAGATTATGAGGGACAAATAATCAGACAGAAAGTATTTCCTTTTGTATTCAGGATAAAATCCATGATAAGCTTATCTTTGAACAAAAAACTCTGTTTTCATTTGATTGGTTTCAGCACGGCTATGAAAATATAATATCGAGACAGAACTATTATTGTTGACAAAATAATATATTTATACATTATCAATCAACTATCTCAGAAGTGAATATTTTAAGTGTTGTCAGAAGTACATGGGTAATGGGGTGGTGATGGGGGGAGATTATCAAGCTGATCATTGTTTGTTGCAAGGGCCCAGTGTGGGTAATAACTTTGGTAGTTTGTATCTTTTTGGTTGGTTGTTGGATTGAGCCACTCACTTAGCAATAGGACTCAACAAAACACAATACATATGTGTGAAATGGCAATAATTCATTAAATACAATGCATGAGATGTTAATTAGTGTGGATAGGCAGGGCAAATGTCATTGCACAGAAACCAGGTTCCATCCAATTGTATCCCTTTTTTTCTGCAGTACTTCAAGATTGGATTAATGCATATTTACTACTCCTGCTGCCACTTGGGAGTGCAGGTTTTAGGAACTTCTCAGGAATGTTGTGATGCTCCACCCCAGAGCCTCTATTATGCCCTAGGATAGTTACAGAAATGGATCCCTCAGGAGCAGGCTTGGGACCACTACAGAAGTGGTTGGGACAGGTTGTCCAAGCAACACAGTTGATAAACAAGCCTTCCTTGAAGTACAGATCCACATTGAAGGCAAGATGGAAGTTTGTGGAGTTGCAAAAGTTGTCATTAAAAAGCCAAGGCATTTGACCTGCAGGGTGTCAATAGGCTACCTTTCACATGCATGGTTACATACCATAAATGTCTGGGGGTGGTATGGGGGTGCTCACATCCAATAGTATTACTATCCATGCCTGATCTTTTGGTGCTGAGAGAAGCATTAAAGAGGATGCTTGAGGAGATGGAGGTGGTATCTTCTCTGGGTGCCTGGTGATCACTGGTATAAATGATCTACAAATCAGCCTACACAGTTGTCACAAATGATCTGAAGACAGCATTTTCTCTTTCAGGAGAATGCCAGAGCTGAAGACAGATGAGAGGAGTCCCTAAGAGAGCAGTAATAGAACTTATAGTACAGCAATGTGGTGATTGAGTATGTTTACAGAAGAGTATCCTGGAAGCAAACAACACAAGTCACAGCATACATATCACCCAACATTCCTTGTATTCATCACTGATCACTCAAACTTTCTTGCCAACCAATGTGGATGTCTTACACAAGGAAAAGTCCAAAAGCTTTACACACTGCACTATAGGAACAGTGAGCTGCTGGAAAAGACCTACATTATTTCTAAGGGGGGAATAGAAACAAAAGAATTACTTACCAGGAAGCTTTCCTTTGCCTCACAAACTAAGTCTAGTAGACCTTTGTTGACATTTTTAACAACTCCCTGAAGGCCATAAAGAGGCCCCCTGTAATGCTACTTTGACTTTGTTTGCTATAGGAGCTCAATGCTCTCTATGGTTGTATAATCCCTTTTTGCAGGTTTTTAGATTATTCCCAAGTGTCATGCAACAGTTCTAAACCTTCCTGAAGCCTATCCAATGCAGTCCATGTGTGTTTGAGTCTGTCCATGTCTGAGTCCAGTATTTTCCCATGGTTAGATTGACTCAGATTGGTGGATTTCTTTTTCATTTACCCTTACTGTGACTATTCTTTTGTTCTGGTTATAGCCCTAGGCACCTTTCATATTGCTAGAGAGTATTTTCTGACACTTTGCAGGGACACTGAGTGCCCTAGAAGTTTTTCTTCACTACCATTGGACAATGTATGGCTATACAGTTGAGAGTATGCCCAGACTACAAAACTATCCTTAGGACCAAATAGACATTTTTACAACCACATGTTAAGGTCCCTTGCTTATATATAGGATCACATCTTTGTTGGTCATCACATCTTTGTTGGTCATCAGCATCCTTGCTGTCCAACACCTTCTGCGTCAGTCCAGGTCAACCTTTGGCTGGATTGACTTTCTCCCTTTTGCTTTCCTTTCATCCTGGTTAAATCACCATATACCCCAATAGGATCACTTTTCATTTGGTTCCATATCATTTTCCATTCTTTCTTTCATCACTTCCATCTGGAACTTCCACCTTCCATGTTTTCCATGATCTGGATTAGTCTGGATTGTTCTCACAGTGTCCAGATAGGCATTGTCTACCCCCTCTATATTGTATATCCAATGGCTGATCCATAGGACTCTTCTATTGTATCCTTGCTTGCACTCATTTCTTATATCTCACTCAGGATTGTTATTTCTACACCATGACACCCACACATACTCCTTTTCCTTAGTGAACTTGAGTGTAATATCAACAGGATGGGACACAATCTGCAAGATGCTGATGCAGGCCATGATCCTATCATCGTCTTTGGATTGGTCATTTTCAACATGCACAATTGACAGCTGAATAGGAAGAGTCGTTTGAGTTGGTCGAAGGTGTTTATGCATGCTTCGGTCCAAGACCAGGGTTGATTTTTCTTGGTGAGGTCGATGTGGGGGTGGGCAATGAGGGAATAGTTGGCAATGAATCACCTGTAGAAGTTGGCAAATCCCAAGAAAGATCTAACTTGTCTCACAGAAGTAGGGGTGGGCCAGTTGGTGATTCCTTCAAGTTTGATAGGATCCATGGCGAGTTCTCCAGGTTTGACAATCATTCCTAGGTATTCAACTTCTTTAGCAGCGAAGGTACATTTTTCCAACCATAGAGGTTGAGTTCTTTGATTCGTTGGAGAACACAGTGAGTTGCATTCTGTGTGGGTTGCGTCATCGGGGGAGAAGATGAGGAGGTTGTCCATATAAACGATTAGCCATTCTTCTGCAATCATATCATGGAAAGAGTCATTCATGAATTGTTGGAAGGTGGCAGGGGAGTTGGTCATTTCAAAGAACATGACCCTCAGTTCAAAGAGGCCTTTGTGGGTAAGGAAGGCCCCTTTCCATTGGTGTCCATCTTTGATTCTAACATTATTGTATCCCCATCAGATGTCAAACTTGGTAAAGGTTTTCATGTCCTTCAGTTTATCAATGAGGTCACTGATAAGGGGAAGGGGGTAGGCGTCTCTGGTGGTATGTTCATTGAGGTATCGGTAGTCTTGGCAGGGTTAGAGTTTTTCATCTTTCTTCTTTACAAAAAAGAACAGAGAGGCTTGTGTGGAGTTCGAGGGGTGAATCTTTCTGAACTTTAGATTTTCCTCAAGGAAGTCTTCTGTTGCCTTCTTTTTGTCAGGGGAGAGAGGGTAGAGTTTTCCTATCTTGGGGATGAAGGACTCCTTCATGTTTATCTCATGATCATAGGGTCAAGTTGGGGGAAGGTGTCTCACAAAGGGTTCATCAAAGACTTTGGCAAAGTTAGTGTATTTGGGCAGAAGGGTGGCTTTTGGTTTGTTTTTCTCTGCCTCTACTGCTAGTTGGGTGGCAGTAGTTAGTTTCATGATGGTGTGGGCGGGGGCGAAGCATGACCCACATTTAATGAGTTGGTTGGTAGAGTAGGCATGGTATGCTCATATGAGGAATTGATCCTCCCTTTCATAGTCCAGGTATTCATAGAAGTAATCATCTACTTCTGAGAAGACACTGTAGTGTCAGGGTGGGGGTGGGGTAGGTTTCCAGAAGGATTTATCATATCGGTCTACATCTTTCAAATGGAGTTGGAAGAGGGTTTTTGACTTGTCAATGGACTTGGATAAGGTAATAGTCTGCCTGGCCCAGTCAATGGTTGGATTGGCTTTCCATAGCCAGGGGAGTTCCAGAATGACATTTTCATTTCTGCAGTGCATGACATAGAAGGTTCCTTGTTGGGCGATTCCTTTGATATTAAGGAAAAGATCACAAGTGTGGGTGATGTTTCCTCATTTATTCATAGATTGATCTACATTTCATACTAGGATTGGGTTATCGAGGGGGGTGGTTGGGAGGTTGTGTTTTTTCATGAAGTTCCAATCAATGCAGGAGATTTCTGCACTGCTGCCTACGAGGGCTTGGGTGTTGACAACTTTGAATGTATGCATGGGAGAGATAACTTGTACTGGGATTTGCATAGATCTAGTTTGTACAGTTACAGTGGCACACATAAAGGAGGAGGGAGAGGTCTGTGTCAGTGGGACTCTTCCTTTTAAAAATCCAGGTCAATGAGGGGGGCAGAGAAAGTAATCCTTCTAACTGCTTCCTTGTCTTTTTCTTCATCTTCAGTTTTTACTAGTTTGGGCAGTGGTTCATCTTTGATGGTCTTTTGGACTCATCTGCCAGTGGTCAAGGTGGAAGAGAAGGTGGGGCATGCAGTGGAGAGGTGTCCCTTCTTCCTGCAGTGGAAGCAGAGTCCTTGTTCCATGCATTTCTTTTATTCTTCAGGGGTAAGTTTCGAGATACGGATGGCATCGATGTCCATGGCATTCAGGTCTTTGGTGGGGGTGAAGGTGGTAGTAGAGTGGTAGTACATTCTTTGGGGGTTTCGGTTTTGATCTTCCATGTTGTTGGCCCTTAGCCATTGGGCATGGAATTGCCTAGCCCTTTCATACCAGTCATTGATGGTGGAGGGGATGATGTCCATGCCATAGATGCAGTGCATGAGAGGGGTTGAAATCCCTTTACTAAAGAATCCTATTAGGACGCTGTTAAATTCAGCAGCAATCATTCCAGCTCTTTGGGCATAGTTTTGGAATTCAAAGATATAGGTTTCAAGGGGGGGTTTGAAGATTG
>JBBPOD010000868.1:0-13433 GCA_038091255.1 Tylopilus intermedius | reverse complement strand
AAGAATGGGTCATATCTCAATGGGAAAAATCGGGAAAAATCTGAGAATTTAGGGTCATTTAGGTATAGATAGGAGCTAATTGGCCCTAAAGTATTGAAGGAATTGGACGGTAGGAACAATGGGAAAAGGGGTATCTTTCTGACCTCCGCATGCTTTTGATAGCGTGCAGGTCACCGTGCGTCCATACAAGCTCCCCCGACTTGTGTTTCACTCATAACTTTTTGCCAGAAACCAAAATTGCATCTCTCGAACATACCACCCAGGATTTGCGCGTCCGACTTTCCCGGGCTGAGGAGAAAGCTGATCTATCGATCCGGATCAACTCCGTGCACGAGCAGAGGTTCGAATGCGAATCCCTCTATTCTCAAGGCCGCATATACGATGCTGTACGCTCTCTTCTCGAGCTAGAGAATACATTATCCAAGGATGTAAGAGCCAATATGTCAGTTACCGATTGGCTGGACAGTAAGTTTGGGCATAGTGAGTCGACATTGGGTACTCAATCTTTGTCATTAGAGTTTACGCACCGCTGCGTCACTGCACTTGAGAGGGTTGGAGACGAGGCATCAAATGCCAATAAGCAGGACGAAGCTGTCTCAGCCTACTCTGCTGCATTGTCACTCCATTTCTCAACGCCAGTCCTAACAAAGTGGGCCAGCAAGATGCTGGCTCGGGGCCCGGGAAAGGAAGCATTGAACGCCGCGTCCAAGGTGTGTATTCTTTATGATCAGTTGCATGTGGGATGGTAACCTATTTTTGGTTCAGTTCAAGGTTCCGATGTTGACAGTATACCGCACTATCTGCGGCACTTTGGAAGATGATGGTCGGCTTGTGGAGGCCGTCGAATGTTTTCGACAGGCGCATGATGAACCCACAGACGATGCTACCCATGATGAGCGCATGCAATGGGAACATGGTGAGAACTACCCATGGCACCAGAGCAGTGACCCACTAAAAGACCTCCCTAGACTTTCGTGTGCATTTGGCCGAGAAGCTAGAGAAGCTGGGTGACATGGCAAGGGACACAAAGAGACACAAAGAAGCAATAGGACACTACTCGACTGCCTTGAAACTCGATCCGACGAATTTCAATGACATCCTCTTCAGGAAAAGCAGCGAGGTTCGTATCCCATTTAATATTCCACGAGGGCAATGCTGATCCATGTTCTCAGATCGTTGAGCTTGACCCTTCGTCCTATATAGGGTACGAAGGGAAGCACACTGCGTTACACGGTATGCGGCACTTCAGCGAAGCATTCAAAGCATTCGAAGTGATGCTCTCAATCCTCGACCGTGATACGGCACTCTCTGGCGAGTCATTTCTACCACATTTCGCCAGTGGGGGATATTGATTAGGTCCATATAGACCTTCGTCACCGGTATGTCGACGCGACGTCCGCAATTCGAGAAGTAGTCGAAGAGACCATTCAGGATATGCCACGCGTGCTCATCGACACTGTCACTGGTGATCTCTATGATAAGACAGGACAAGCAGCAAAATTCGAGGAGTTGCCGATTTATGATGAGCTGCGGTCATCCATGACGACTCCGAGCCAGCTCGATCATGCACGCATCCGGAAAGAAGTGAAAGAATTCTACCGCTATGTCATGCTGTCTCACAGGTGGCAGCCTCATGAACCCACATCCCAAACTGTCGAAAATCTCTCGATTTACAAGCTCCCTGCTTCTCCGGCATTCAGCAAGCTGAAGAACTTCTGCATACTTGTGCATACACTTGGGTTCAGGTGGGCATGGAGCGACACGTGCTGCGTGAACCAACTCGATAAAGCAGTGCAACAGGAGTCGCTTGTCGCCATGTTTCGATGGTATCGCGGCTCCTCACTCACTGTCGTCCACCTCATCGGTGTAACCTCGAAGTCGCAGGCGAAGGGTTCTCTATGGCGGAGCATTTGGAACACGCGTGGGTGGACATACCAAGAATATCTTGCTTCCAATGTTGTCCAGTTCTACACAGAAGACTGGCAACCTTACCTCGGACTGCAGATGTTCAACCACAAGGAATCACCGGTCATCCTCTCGGAGATGGAACAGGCTATGAACTTCGGGACAAAGGAGTTGGTCACTCTTCAACCGGGGTTTGGAAGGGCCCGCGAGAAGCTCTTTCTTGCATCGAAGCGTCGAACGACCCGCGAGGAGGACAGAGCTTACTCGTTGTTTGGGATCTTTAATGTTGCACTCCCGGTCGTCTATGGCGAGGGGAATCAAGCGATTGGTCGGCTCCTAGAACACATCCTGACGCGCTCGGACAACGTCACACTTCTCGCTTGGACTGGCAGGTCTGGGGGTCAACACAGCTACCTCCCTTCCGACCTCAGTGTGTACGATCAGATTGTTCCACCACACGTTCTAGCCCCGATGGTGACAGACAACATGGAAGCCTTGGTCAAGACGTTACGCAGATCCGTCCTGAGCCTCTCAGAAGCTGCGGCGATCTACGAGCAGTGCCACAACCTTCCTCCGTTGTCCCTTGTTGCTGGCCGACTCCGACTCCCCTGTATCACTTTCCCCCTCTCCGATCTCTTCCAACACGAAGGCGAATCCGATGTCCCTATCTATCGTGGGACATCCCCGATGCTTGGAGACGTTGAGATCCAGACTACGGACGAGTTGTCTGGCCAGAAAGGTTTACTTATCCATCCCTGGATCAGTCCACTCGTCGACCTCGATTTTGCGTGTGATGAACCCTTGTTCGACCATGGGACACGCGCGCTGCGGCTTATCGTGCGGCTCAAGCAACCATTTGGTGCATTGCTGCTCTCGCCGGTGACACGTGCGCAGTACAGACGTGTGGCCACGGACAGTTTGATCATGGTCCGGGTTCGACACGAGACATCGTTGACCGATTTGATGGAAGGTATCCGTACAATAGATATACAGTAGATGCTTGATCAATCCGAGTTTCCATTCTAACGAGTGCTATGCCCTAGAGTCCCTGGCTAAGTAATTCAGATGATCACTTTCAAGCTCTTTATAACTTGAGGTGGTACGCCTCAGAAGATGAAAACCCATCCATGCTTGAAAACAGTCGTCTGTCGGATGGTGCTCGACCATATTGCGACTGCAGGCTGGGAGAAGTGGCGTTATACCATTGTATTTACCTGGCTGCTGGTAAATGCACGGTTTGCGATATCGTCTAACCGGAGCCTTTTAGTGCCAGCTCGGAAAGAGTTGCAGTTGGCACTCCGCATACCATTATATTCGCCGAATCGCGGCTCTGGCTGCAGTGATTCAGACTCGGACAGGGTAGTTCGATGATCTAACTTACCCGCATAAGCATTCCCGACCCGTACACCTGCCAGTGGGCAGATTCGGATCCTGCTGGAGCCTAGTGGTAGCGACATTGCGGGGTGAGTCACTACCTTTTCCGGTGCTTCCCCTGTGCCACATCGCAAACTTGAATGTTTGGGTTGTCCACAGGATGACTCGGGGAAGCGTCGCTGAACTTCATCAAGAGCTGCGCACGGTCAAGACACAAGCTGAATTGGGAATAAATAGTCAGAGTGCAACCGTGTCTGTCTCCCAAACTTCAAGCGATGTTGGAATTCACTCACCGGCAGCAGTCGCTTTCCACGAGAGCTTGACCGTCGTTCTGGCGACGATGTTTCCTACCGCAAGCATCTCCGCAGCACGGTACTGAGTCTGTATCGCGTATTCGCTGGCCCAAAGGTGATTCCGGACATCGGACGCTCCTCATCGGACACTGTAGAACGGAACGTTTACTTTTGGCATCGTCGCGACTTTGCATCATAGAAGTTGAACCTGCGAAATCAATGCTCATTCCCCTGGGCCATCCATCGTCTTTTTATATTGCAAGTTTGCAACGGATGGCGTCGGCAGAATTTGACCACCTGCGCGCAAGACAGCAAACTTGTTCCACCTTCGAGCTTCGAAGGAGCAACCTGGATTACAACCCGATCGCCACGCACCGTCCATTTGTAACAAGGCGAAATCGTTTTTCCTCGCTGTCACGACGGGATTCTAAGGTGCGCAGCGCGCAGCACTCTGCGCAGTATCCCTGTGGCCATATGGGTGCGTTTCAGTAATCGAGCTTCTGATAGGCTGCGCTGAAGTTCTAATTCGCGCACGTGTCCCCTCGCCGCAATCATACTGACAATGTCGTCCTATCCATGGCCCAAAGTGACTGCATGAATGCATCTAATTTTCACCAGTAGCCATAGCTCAGCGGTGCACCTGCCATCGTCTCCATTTGAGCGCAGTGTTTCTCTCTCACTTTCCTTTTTTTTCTTCTAGCGGTCATAATACCGACTTTAACTGCCGGATCGACGAGGATGATCCATCATAGCATCGGCTGATCTGGCGATAAACCCATCGCTCGCAGAATTCGCAGGGGCGGTGGTTTCTCATGACATCTCCATTGTTGAAGCATGGATAAAGCAACATGAAACGCCAACACGACTGCGGATTCCAAGTGTCTTTGTGTCTTGCCACCCGATGTGGACCTAAGACCCCCTTCTTCTCACTTCTCTGGATGTATAAAAGCTGAGAGCATCGAACGACATACCCCAACTTGAAGGTCTTCAGTCCACTCAGCAGATCATTCTTCCTCGAGCTTGCTCTTCACATCATCATGCGTATTGCTTCAGCCCTCGTTGCGTTTGTCTTCCTCGGCGTTGCTGCAGCTGTAGCCGTCCCGGATGTTGCTCATCGCGCCGTCGACGGTCATGGTGGCGACAATTCCACTTCGAGTGGCTTGCCCCCGGTCTCCTCGGGCACCCCAAGCAGCGTCCCCCCTCACTCTGGAGGGGGACCTTACCCATCCGCGCCCCACCCACTTTCTGGCTGGCCCGAACCCTCTGGTGGTCACCCTCCTGGCTCCCCCAGCGGCGGCCCCCCACCCTACCCGCCCCCAAGCGGCCTGCCGTCTGGTCATCCTCCCCCGCCCCCATCTGGCTCCCCTCCTCCTCCCCCAACTGGCACGCCTTCTGGCTCTCCTCCCCCTTACTCGGGTGATGGACCCGCTCCCACCTATGCCGCGAAACGAGCCAAGGTCGTCAAGCGCAACTGACGGATCCATCGGCGCGCATGACTCTACTTTTGGGCGAGCGGGATGGGTTTGAATTCGCTTTCACGAGATTTGCTATAGACGATACCCCGGCCCCGTATTATCTCTAAAGAAAAACTATGTAGTCTTCTTTTTGACGCTTGTTTCCCCTAGTCCCCGTCGCTTGTTCGATACAAGCTTCAGTACGTCCTGCGGACGATACATGTTCACTCCCTTAGATACGTTCTTGGACAATGCTTTCACTCGTAGTTATCAGAGATACCCCGAGCAGTGTGTGTTTTTCCCAAACGTAGCGGCTGGAACGAACGACGTCGATCTTTTTCTTCGCCTGATGCGATTTCGACTCCAAAGGCCACAACTCTAGAGTTCCTACGGAAAAAAGGAAAAGTCCAAGATATCCGAGTACTTTTCTTTCATACCCAACAAAAAAGGATGAATTTTCTCGCATTCCGTCTAACCTGCCCGGGTAGCCTCACCACAGGCATCAGAAAACGGCTTCGCATGGTTATCGTCATGAAAAGCAGGAAACGGATCTGGCGGGAGGCGCTTCCTTCGCGAGAACTCCACAGCCGTGTCCACGCGCGTGTCCTGCGTGCGGACGACGCTGATCCGAAGGGGTATCTGAGACGTGTGCAAACCGCGAGTGTTATCCCGGCTACTCAGCAGTCCATACCGCGCGAGGATTAGAAGAGGGACCATGGTCTATCGAGAACACGCATCAGTCGTGCGTAAACGATGCCGTGATGCAGGGCACCCACCGCGATCTGCGTCGTGATACCTACGCCGGCGATACCCACGGGATGTTTGACGGCGTGCAAGATCAACATCGCGATTGTGCACGCCGTCACCAACAGGCCGCATTCCACGACGACGATGATGGTCGATTTGTATCTGGACTGGCTGAACATGGCGAAGGCTTTTTGGCGCGCGACCCAGAGACGTAGGAGGATCAAGAGCGTCGCAGATGCATTTACTGCAGCGACGAGCGACCATGTGACCAAGCTGAAGGCATGTTCACGAGTCGGGTTAACATGAATGGTCGCAGCGCCTTTGGCGGTCGCTCCGCTAAACGCTGTAATGTGGTTGGGGGCGCATGACCACAAGCTTCGTAAGATCACTCACCCACTTCCAGGGTCAATAGAATGATCTGAAGGTACGAGATCAAAAGAAGCTAACTTTATTGCGACGGCTGATCAACACACCGAGGGGATACAGGCCGTAATGTTCTTATTATATATCATGAAGACGCGCCAAATCTTGAGGAGTCTGTGGTGAATGAAGAGGTAGGATGAAGAAAACCATACAAACCAACAATGATGCTTCGATACTGTTCTGACGGGTGGCGAAAACTCCAGTTAGCAAATAGATGGACGAGGGGAAGAAAGCCTTACATTAATTAAAAATATGATATAGCTCGGTAGATCATATGGATTGAGTCGTAGGAAATAAGCCTCGGAATTGTTGGCGTGAACAGTAAATCCCGAATTGATGTTATTTATGAACAGAACTACTTGAGTGAGGGACAAGCAGAACTGCACAGTGCTTGACAACAAAAGAAGTCTGAAGATGATTTCGCGCCGACTCGGAGATAAGTAGCATGGTGCACAGGATGAATGACTTACCTGCAAGATTTGGACTTTTGATTCCAAAACACGTAAACACAGAAGAAGAATAAGATACAGCTGCATTACTACGCGTCAACTGGTTGTGTTGCGTCAAGTATGACGTGACCCACTTCATACCTAGGCGTTGTCAGCGTGTCTCAGCGACACATGACACGTGCACGCACCCATGAGAAGACACGAAATGCTAGTCAAGAGCAAATACATTTGCGACAAGATCCGCGCCATGACGGTGATGCGACTCGAAGGCTATCAGAGATACAATGTTCATGACCCGTGTTTTCCGTCGAAGTGAACGTCAACGGGGAGTTGCTACTTGGAGGACAGTTACAAAAAGCGAGCAGAACACGGTCGTAGCATTGGATGAAGATGGACTTTGGGATCCCGCGAGAAGGGCCGGAGGTC
This sequence comes from Tylopilus intermedius, assembly GCA_038091255.1. NCBI lineage: Eukaryota > Fungi > Basidiomycota > Agaricomycetes > Boletales > Boletaceae > Tylopilus > Tylopilus intermedius. The sequence continues at coordinate 6,362 of JBBPOD010000868.1, read as the reverse complement.
ATACCGAATCGACTGAGCCACCTCCTGTCCAAGGCTACCATAATTTGTCACTTGCATGAATCAGGTGAGCTAAATTTCAAACCCGTATTAATAACCTAACCTGGCAGTAACCTAAAAGGAGCTGACAGATTAGGTCGAGACGCTCCCGTGTGTGCCGAGACTCTTGGAAGCCCCATCTCAACGCGAGAAATTTGTTCCAGTACGGCGATATATAGATTACTTGAATTTGAGCAGAGCCCCTTAGATCTGAAACCCCCCAAAGTACCAACGAGTCTTCCTGAAATCGAACAAGAAACATCTTTACAGAACCGGGAGTAGCCTTGAATCGTTTAGCAGCGGACCAAACCTGTATACACGGAGCGAAAAGAAGAACACGTCAGGTGGAGAAATGAGGAAACTTCTCCGTTGGCGATGGATACAACCCGCCCTTTTACGTCTCATCCAATGGCTGACAACCTTTCTTGTCCGGAACCTTTGGTTCCACGAATGAACAAATGGGTTTCATTTTGACGGGCTCGGCTGAATCTACATGTCTGGACTCTGTCGGCGATTCGGTTGATTCGGTCGGCACGAGCCCGGTCGATGTCAGACCACAGTTGCGGCGGCCCTGAGTCAGCATTGCATGGCGTGCGGTAACGAGCAGTTGAGACGCAACCTACGGACGGAACGATCAATCCACTAAATACATGGGAATTGAAACAGATGCACCGCAATTTCTGTCGCGGTTCCGTGACTGGCAAGAGCATAGGTGTATTGGCAGGCATAGAGAATCGTCATTGCCAGGCTGCATGTAGTGATCAATGCACCACATTCTACCAGGACGATGGCGATGGATTTGTATGGGGAAGAGCTCAGAATGGTGTGAGTTCTCTTTTGCGCAATACAGAGGCGAAGGCAGATCGGAATTGCCACACAAAAGTTGAGCGTTGTGATGAGAACCCACAACAGCATGTTGACAGGAGTGAAAGCTGCGGAGGGGATTGGTGTTGTTGCACGAATACGAAACACTATCCCGGTAGCACCTGGGGTTGTGTTGAGCACGCGTAAGTATGGGCAGAGCGACGATATCACATACAGATTTGTGCTAACCAAATGACGAACTGAAGAAACGAGCGTGAGCGAGCGTCGCGGGTCAGACACGGAGAGGACTCACTGCGGGGACGCAAACCTTGATACCATTGTCATATAAGACGTAAAGGCGCCAGATCTGATTGTGGTTTTCTTTCAACGGAGCGACCGCGAGGTGAGAGCAGCACAAACCGATAAGAAACCTGCAATCATAAACTACAAGCCGAAGAGATATGACTGATCAGTGATGATAAGGAGGAACACAAATGTACAAGCTTACATTTATGCCGAATATAACCACGGACCCCAAGATATAGGCCTTGACATGTTGGAGGTAGAGTTGAATGTTGCCGGTAAGAACAGTAAGCACGATGAAGAGAAAAATCGTATGGAGGATGGTCTGCGTCACGCAAAGCAGAAACTGTGCAGTATTGATGAGTAAAAGGAGCCTACGGATAGGTTCGTCAGTTTCGTTCTCGTAGTTAGATCTAAATGTGCCAGTGTCACGGTCACCTGCAGGAGATGGACTTTTGGCCCCAAAGGATGTAGACACAGAATATATATAGAACGCAGCTAGACAGTTGTCAATGATCTGGGTTTCGCATTCATCAAACGACGGGACCTACTTCATGCCTGTTTGAAGATCTTGTCAGTGGGTACGTGGAGTGGACCGCACGATAACGCACCGAGGAATATGCCCTCGACACTATGGGAGGTGATGAACGCCTCTGACGCCAGAACCATGATTGACGAATCCCGGTGATCATCTGATGAGTTATCCAACCAGAGCAAGTGCCTCGACGGCTGAGACCGAACGTTAACTGTGTGAAGACGCAAAAACAAATTTCATATCAAGCACTGCTAGTGATGGCCACACCAACTTGAAAGCCTGGGTTTACAAAGCCTCGAGGGACCTCGGATTGAACATACCACTGTCAGTTGCATTGGCCCACCCTGCATGCTGAGCAGTGAGTCAGGCAGTGCAAGACGCTGCCCAATTCACAGTAGTAATAGTAACTTGAACCAGTCACACCGTGACCCAGGCCGCGGGCACTGCCTGCCGCCAAGAGTAATACCCGGGTACCCCTTGCGAGTGGCTGCGCTTGCTGTAGGAAAGCCATGCCTTGCGCAGTACCGTCTTGACCCGGCGCGATCAAAGTCACAGCTGGCAAGCTTGACAGCTTCTACTTACATGTTTCACATTCGACTTGAACCTCCATCGTTGGACGCGTTCTCATGAGCCTCGACAAGAACTTATTCACGCTCTCCCTCACGCCAAACGCGTCGCACCCAGCTGGGACTGTGGTCGACCTTATTGACGGTTCGGGCACGATTCACTACCGCAAGCGTCGCATCGTCGTCGAGCAACAAGTCTACCGCGTCGAACTATCTGGTACGAGCATCCAAACGTGCTGCTGGGCCCATTTACGACCCTGCTGCAGATCCACTCTCCGAAGCGTTGCTGGCCAGCGCAACTGCACCCAGCCCCACGAGCAAACACAAGACCTTGGAACTCTACAATCCCTCGAACGTCGTCGAACTCAAGTACACTGGCACACTTACCTTTCGATGGTCCTTCAAGTGGGAGACGTACGTCATCCCCGTCTTTCTCTACTTGTCACATATCGACACACGTTCTTCTCTCACCTCAGGCACGAATTCGAGTGGAAACGCGAAGAATGTTTTATCATTCGGAAACCTGACCCACCCGTGCTCGTCGCAGTGACAAAAGAACCGCCTGGACGAATTCGGACATCTTCGGTCCAGATTCTGGATTATAATCTCAATCGGTACGTCTCATCCTTTCGCTGGTTTCACATTCTCTGCTCTCACGCGTGGGTGCGGGCGCGAGTACTCATGACTTTTCCCAGGTTTGATATTGAAGATCGCAAGGGTCTCGAGATCGTCATCTTGACGGCCCTTTTGACGTTCCAGGATGCGAGCGATGCGTATCATGAACCCAGCGCGACTGCGAACGCGACACCATCGACCTCTGCGATCACGCCCGCCCCTCGTTCAAAGTCAGCACCGGCATCAACATCAGCCCCACCACCACCTCCCCCGAAACCAGCCCCCAAGAAGGGCATCGATCGGATTTCCGAGTTGCAGCAAGGTAGAGGACAAGTCAACGAGGTGTCCATCCTTGACGAGGGTGCTGTCACCGATTATGCCAAGTATTGTACGCGGCTATTACAGGTGAGTATTCGTGCCTTTTTTCGAGGCCGACCTGCAGATATGCGTTGCTTTAGGACGAAGCGATGCTATTTATCAGCGTGCGTGCCGCGGACCCGGATCAGGTGCCTAAGGTGCTGCATGTCGTCGAAGAAACTAAACGATTACGTTACAAAGCGGGTAAATTACCTCAATTCTGCACGCTCGAGCCGCCTGTTCATCTTACGTATGGACTCCACTCCAGGTGACCCAGACCTTCATCAATACGTGCTTTATGACAGCAAGGAGGGGTCGGTGCCTCAAAAAGGTCCCCGCGTTATCAATCTGGATGACAATGACGGGAGAGGCAAGAACAAAGAATACTCTCCGCCAAAGAGCCTTACGGTACATCTGAGCAAGATTGACATGCCTGAGCTCCGGCCCCGAGGCACGCCACTCGACAGAAAGCAGACAACGCGCGCTGACAAGGATAGCAGGAAGAAGAAAGACAAGGATCAGTCCAATCGCATCAAGACAAGGGATGGAAACAGAGATAAAGACGGGCGACCGAAGCAGACGTTGCCACCAAGGCAAGGCACGTCAGCGCCTCCCCCTTCCCATCCCGCGGTCCTCCACAAGTATCGTTCCCAGTACTTTCAATCGACTCCACCCGCTCTATCGCCGACTGGGCCTGGGCCATCTCATTACCCGCCACCCGTGCCACCTCGTACCCATCCCTTACACCGTCCCCCGGGGTCCATCCGACGGCAGTCCATGTACGGCTCCCTGAACCAGGATCAATATTATTACGATTACCAAGACCCACATGGGAGCGGCAGCCAACCTTCGACCTCGGGACTCCTCGGGAGGTTCCTAGGACGGTGACCATGATACCTCATGGCCGGATAGCCTGATATGACGGCTGCACTCTCGTTCTGTACCGTCACGTTCACATCCCCCGTTGGCTCCATTCTCCGCCCCAAAGCATTTATTTAGAGTTCCAAGTCTCTTTTTGCGCTCTTATCGGTGATTGCGAATGGAAGGTGACGACATCCAGTGTCGGTGCCTGAAGTGCGGTCGTGCTCTCTTTCCCCTTGGAGCGCATTTCAACCAACTGTCTAGATGATGTCCCGGGTGGATAGTCGATGATCCGTCCCCCACCCTCGTCGCTGCGTGCTCGGTACCGCCTCCCGTTTTCAAGACCAAGGCACAAGACGACCATATCATAGACCATGGACGAAGTTCTGTCCCGAAATACCCCCACCGGACTCCGTGTCGACGATGTGACTATGTATTTATTTCCCAAGCGTTTTTCTCTATCTACCTAGGACCTTGTGTCGCATGTATGATCTGATACCCCTCGCGCACAACAATTTGGATTTCGATACCACATGCTGTACAGGGATAACGTGCGGCACGGCATGTGCAACGCCCACGCGTGTGCGTGGGTATGTCGGTTTTTTTTTTGGGTTGGTGGACGTGCGCCCCCACGCGCTGGGATGGATAAGCTCGCGGGACCGTTGGCCGCCGTGCCGACTCCGAGTCGGACGGATCTTCCCCCAGCGCTACGGCGCCAAGTACAACGCCAACGGGTTACTATGCACAGCGTCTCAGTGAACCATTCACAGTCTAGGGTTTGCGTGCGAACGTGTCAGGCTCAGACAAGGCTCGCGACAACTTCTCCCTCGACGACCGGCGATGCGCTCCACGCTGATCATCACATGTCGCGGGATACAAAACCCACTTGGCATCTTCAAGGTGTCTGTTGCGAAGGTCACACTGCACGGCTTCGTGGAGCGCACGTGAAACTGTTTCTTGATCGACACGAAATTGCTGTGTTTCATTGGGTTGCAACTATAACTATCAATAAGTGCGCATGCGCCAGTAAGAAAAAAAAGTAGTACCTATTACGAATTATTGTTTGGATGTTCAACGACGTGCAAGAAAATAAATAATAAATGTGTACAAGGTGAGACATGATGCGAGGATTAGGAGGGGGAGTGGTTAGAGATGCAATACAGAATAAACTATGGGATGAGAAGTCCATGGTAAATATGTATGAGGGCATGGGCACGGTTGGCGCATCCACGCAGCAGCCAAGGTCAGTGCAAGTGATATGGTACCGAAATAATGAATTATAAAGTACAAAAAGTGACGAACTGCACCGGTGGTCCCGCGCCGGAAAAACAAGAGGCATGCGATGAGGAGAGATGCGAACAACGTCTATGCGACACCGCCAATCTCGATGAAGCTGCGCCAGTTCCAGGTGGATAGATCGTCGTCCTTGAAGTCGATAAAGCTTTTTAGGGGAAACCAGCTGTCGATGGTGCTGCGTCGTTTACGTGCATGCTTTGCCGACCGCACTGGTTTCGCTTGGGACGTAGCCTCACGGCTACACGCAAGAGGAACGATGGCATCTACTTCGTCCTCGACGTCCGCAAAGGCACTCAAGTCCTCGCTCTGGATCATGGGGATGGGAGCAACGGACCTGCGAATCATCGAATTCTCGTCCTCGTCGTCGCTGAAGCTCATGAAGTTATTTCGGAGGGTGGAAGAGCGGGGGACGCGATTGGGAGCACGCGAGCGACCTTCGAGGCAAGCGAGGGCATCCATGCGGCTCTTTCTGCGATCGTGGGAACTGATAGATTCGGAACGCAGCGAGGCAGGGCGCCGTATGCGAAGAGTGGGAGAAAGCGGTGAACTGATGACAGTGGATGCTGGGCGCTTTCTTAACGAAGATGGCGGTGCGAACGTTAACAGGGGACGGGGTTCCGAAGGTGAGGGAAGCTCAGGCAAGTTAGCGGAAGGCGCTGGTTTTGGGGATGGAATGTTCCGTAGCGATTCTTTTGACGTCCTGCGCACCACAGGCACGGGGGGCGTGAACAATGGTTTGTCTGTCCGCCTACGGGCACGTGAGAAGAGCTGCTGTATAATCTGACGTAAATACTTACGCAGAGTCGTAGGGTTTTGTGTCGGCGGTGCACGTCCAGCTCGAGGCCTTGGAGAGGGTGGAGGGCTTCCGCCGGTGGAACGGGGATTTTCGTTTACGGTCTGCTAGGTCGAGGTAGAGGAACGAGCGAAGTTCAGCACTGTCACGCTTGCGAGGCCGGAGGGTAAAGTAAATGGCCGAGGCCTCGTCGTCG
>JBBPOD010000867.1:0-13440 GCA_038091255.1 Tylopilus intermedius | reverse complement strand
GAAAACAAACGCGCGCTAGAGTTATTCAAGCAGGCGCAAAAAGCCACTCCGGTTCAACAGGGCCCCGACTTGCAAGTCATCTCCCTCGCAAGTCGATATCGAATCTATATTTGCTTAAGCTAACACTATCTCAAAGATATTTGGCTGGGACTTTGAAAGACTTGCTACTGATATTCAACAAGCCATGTCGACCGCGATTGAAGGGTTTGATAGTGAAGCGTTAACGCCCGAGATGACAGAAAACTGGCACCCAGGTATGCTCGGTCTTACTGAGTAATCCTTGATGGACTCAGTTTATGCGTTAGATTTCGTTCGGGAGCCACAAAATCCCGAACAGGAAATTGAAAACCACGCCACCCCGTTGCCCTTGAAACGGTTGAAACATTCCGAACTCGTTATCGAACGAGGCAATGTGCGAGCACATCTAGGATTGTGTGAGGATGCGTCGAGTGATTCGGATGACTCGGAGGTATTGCTTAGATCGTTGTCTTGCACGACAGCCCTCAACTTAGTCAATGTAGGCCGTCAAAGCAGTCTCCTCAAGCGCACGGGGATATAAGAGAAAACGTGCAGGTCCGATAAAACGTCATGATGCGGCAGCAAGTGCGTTCACCCATACGCATCCTCCAATCGAAGGATCTCTCGACAAAGCTATACATGGTAAGTGCTACTTTATCAGCATAGAACAACATCGAGACTTCCATCTCACGGAACTAGGAAATAAATATATGTCGCCCATTCGACTGAAGAGCAGCATCGACAATGTCCTTGCCGAGGTGTTCAAGGTTTGCCCACTTGTGCTAATTGACGTCAAGAGCGGCCGTCTATGCAATGAACTGGAACGATCTCATACGTTCCAGTCGGAACCTCAGTTCAAAGAACTCCTTTCCTCCACGACAGAGTTGGAGGAACGACGGATTAAACAAGTCGTGGAAGAGTATTTCCAATACGTGACGCTTTCACACGTATGGAAAGGGGAGGAGCCGTCATTCCAGGACGTACAATCGGTTGGTAATTCAGTCTGGAAGCTCGATTCATCGCTCCAAAACGAGAAGTTGCGCAATTTCTGCGAGGAGGTAGCCCGAAACGGGTATCGCTGGGCGTGGAGCGATACCTGTTGCATCGATAAAACGATCAGCACCGTCCTCAACCAATCGTTAAAGATGATGTACAGGTGGTATGAAGCCTCCGCAGCCACATACGTCCATCTCGCAGATGTAGATTCTCTATCGGCTCTCCGGGCATTGACGGATAGTGTTTGGATGACTCGGGCATGGACTTCTCAAGAGCTTCTCGCACCTAAAATTATCCGATTCTACACGCGCGACTGGAAACCATATCTGGGCGATACTCAGTCGAACCACAAGGAATCACCCGAGATCATGCAGGAACTCGCGGATGTCATCAAGATCTCTCGCAACGCCCTCGTCTCATTCGACCCGGACGATCTCAGTAATAGGGAGAAGCTACGACTGGCCTCAAGACGGAATGCGATGAGGGAAGAAGACGTGGCATACTCGTTGATCGGGATGTTTAAGAGCGATATCCGACCAGATTACGGAGAGAGATATGCTGCACTGGGCCACTTGCTGGAGGAGATCGTGGCGCGTTCAGGCGACGCGAGCGTGCTCGCATGGACCGGCAAGTCTTCGCCATACAACAGTTGCCTTCCGGCCTCCCTCGCTGTGTACAGTGAACCTCCCTGTACTTTCTCTGCCATTGGGGTTACCGACCTGGACACTCGTATCGCGGCTTTGAAGGACAAGCTCTCTCAGACATCTGTCTTACCATTCCATGAGCGCGTTGCGGCTTTACCTCCAGCACGTTTTGCCAATCGACGACTCCATCTCCCTTGCATCATGTTTTCGGTCAAGCGCCTTGCTCTACAACAATTCGGACATGGACATGAATTCTATTACCGCGCTCGGGTCCCAGGAGTTGGACACATCGACTTCCAGACCTCAGACAGGCTCTCACCGACGGAGCCGCGGAAGCTCATCTTTGTACATCCATGGATCCGTGATCTCTGTGACCCACTCGATGGCTTTATTTGGGGAAGTTTAGAGGACGATGGGGATGACTCGTCGGACTCGTCGGACTCGGGTGTAGAGAGCGAGGGAGCAGCATCGACGTCGCCACTACACGTTGTTCCCACTCCCTCCCTGGACAATTACACTCGAGCGCTTCGGCTGATCGCTCGTCTGCGACAGCCTTTCCATGCGTTGTTGCTCCAACAACAACCTAACGGCGAGTTCAAGCGTGTCGCTGCAGAGCACGACATCGTCATCTCAAACCTTGAAGAAAAGATCGACTTTGCGAGGGACGTGGGCACGCGTGTCGTGGAGATTTTGTGACGTCGCTTATGGGATTCGGCCGAGTTGCCTTCTTTTCTTGTACGATGCTCGCCCCTGATTAATGAGTGCCCTGCATTGCATTTCGACACAACTTAGAAGTTACGCTCACTGCTTTCCCTTGATGAGTCCACGAATGGGTAGGTAGCTGTCAACGATTACAAGTGGCCCCGCAACAGACGCAACTGGCACGACGAATGAGCGCCTGGGCTGTGTGAGTTGATCTGATAAGGCAACGTGGTGATATGCGTGCTGTGAATATAGCGTGTTTCTTGACTCGCACCATATCTCCTCTCTCTCTCTCTCTCTCTCTCTCTCTCTCTCCCTCCCTCCCTCCCTCTCCGTGTGCTCTCTCTCTCTCTCCCTCCCTCTTCGTGTGCTCTGTCGATAGATATGGAGTCGACGGGAAAAGGTGAGTGCTGGTGATTGGAAAATATCTGAAACAACAATCCATCGACTCTCAGACAAATCGAAAGCAGCTGATGTCAACACTAAAAACGGAATATACTCGGTCTTGTTCACCGATGATGGCAAGCAGGTCTTGAGCGGCGGCGTCGAGGGAATGCTTCGATGGTGGCGAGTGCATAACGGACACGAGGTGGGCGAACCTATTCGAGTGGAACAGGCAACAATCTATGCTGCTGCGCTGTCTCCGGATCAAAAATGGCTGGTCTGTGGGTTGAAGCTGTTGAACGTACGAGGTGACAAGGGATGGGTGAGGGTATGGGACGCGCAGACTCACGAGGAGGTCTACGACATCAAGAGTCACACCAACTCGGTGTACTCGGTTGATGTTTCTCCGGATTCGACCAAGTTTGTGTCAGGTGGTGCCGATTGCAAGCGCGTGTTCATCTGGAACATCAAGACAGGCAAAAAACTCGTTGGACCACTCGAGCACGAGGGTCCAGTGATGACAGCGCGATTCTCCCCCAAAGGAGACCGCATCGCCACCGCCACGGCCGAAAACCCCGATCCAAAATCGATCCGAATCTATAACGCCGAAACTGGCCAGCTGCTACTCGACATCCCCAGGCCATGCTTGTTCAAACCGTCCATTTCTTCACGGCTGGCCTGGTCTGCCGATGGTCGTCAAATTTTTGCCGTCTCGGCGGCGGGTCAAGTTAAGCGATTCGACACGTCCTCAGGGTCCTTGCTCAGCACATGGTCCCTTCCTTCGGGTGGATATCCTGCTTCTGTCATTTTGGCACGCAATCAAAAGTTTGCCGTTGTCGCCACACGTTGCAAAGTATTTTTTTGGGACACCTCTTCCCAGCAACAAGTCGGGACTACTGTCGAGCACACGAGCTCTATCTGGTCAATTGCGCTCTCCCCCAACGACGACTGCCTCGCGACCGGCGAGAAAAACGGCAAGGTTATCCTGCGCAGTTTACGTGGCGTTCTTCCGCCGGCGTACTTTCCAGTGGACGTAAGTGATTAGGTTGGCGTTGTTGCAGAATCTAACGTCCTTACTCCTGCGCTCTCTTTCGCATCGTGAGCTTTCAATTACTTGATTCTCACCGTCTCCGTTAATCAATCCACGACAGAACCTTAGCTACCTTTGATGCATATCAGCGATACCCAGTTCAAATCCTGGATGCAAGGTGATCTGACGCGCGTCGAAGAACTTTTGGACGCAGACATCATACATCCCTTCAACCCCCTTTACCATGCTCGTGCACTCGCTCACCGTTCCCTCGTACGCGCACGTTTAAAACAGTGGGTTGTTGCCATCGAGGACGCCACCAAGGTAATCCGGAGTGATCTGTGCTGCAACTCTTGCTTACCATTGTACCCAGTCCATCCAGATCCAACAATCCAGCATTGGTCGCATTGCACACGCAGTCGCCATCCTCGGAACTGCTGAATTTGAATCAACGATACGAGCAGTGGACCAGGCCGTCGATGAAGCTCCCTCGAGTGAGAAGAGTATTCTCTCGTTGATAAAGGTATGCACATGTCGCCTACGTTACTGGTGGTATCAGCATTCCACATTCAGACTGCTATCTTGTTCAACTGCGGAAAGCACGACCATGCCTTTTGCCATCTAGATCGTTTGATCGCGGACGTGGCAGCCAGTGAGTGTTCGCCATATGTCACCATCAGGGTAAGTACACAAAAGCTCGTGGGACATCGAAGCGAGAATGACCAGACATTGTTCAGGCCAAAATGCAACTCTTACTTGGGCAGATGGCGCTGCGGAGGAGAAAAAACCTACGCGCGCTAGAGTCATTCAAGGAGGCGCAAAAAGCTATCCCATTTCAGCACGGCCCCCATTTGCAAGTCATCTCCCTCGTGAGTCAATGTCGAGCCCATCTATTCTTGAAATAACGTTGTGTAAAAGATATTTGGTTGGAACTTTGAGAGCCTTCTTCCTGAAATCCAAACAGCCGTGTATACCGCGCTTGATGGCCTTGGTAAAAAAGTGTTAATGCCCGAGATGACAGCAGATTGGCACCCAGGTATGCTCACTCTTGACCGATTGACTACGATGGACTGAGTTTATGCATCAGCTATCGTTCAGTACTATCTCGCGCGGAACGGTGGCATGGCAGCGGAGTCCCAGGATCCTGAACGGGAAATCGCACAATGCTCCATCGCGCTGTCGCTGAATCCATCGAAACCTGTTGACCTTTTTATCAAGCGAAGCAAGGCACAAGCACGGCTGGGGCTGTGGGAGGAGGCATTGAGAGATTCAGATAAGGTATCACCTAAATCTTAAATCTTTATATGAATCCTAAACTCGGTCAATGTAGGCCGTCGACGCAGACCCCTCGAATCCTTGGGGATACGAAAGAAGATACGCAGCCCTTCATGCGTTGAACCGATATGATGCAGCGATAGACGCGTTCACAGGGATGTACTCCCTAATTGAAGGATCTCATGATCCAGAGACATGTCGTCAGTGTGACTCTATCAGTCTGAAACTGAACTGCAGTTGACATCATGCAGAACTGAGCAAGAAATACATTTCACCCACGCGACTGAAGAGGAAAATCAACGATGTCGTCGTCGAGGCACTCAAGACATGCCCAATTGTGCTTATTGACGTCAAGAGCGGTTGTCTATGCAATGAATCGGAACGGACACGTATGTTTGAGTCAGAAGCACAGTTTAAAGAACTGTTGTCTTCCATGACGGAGGGGTTCGATGAGCCACGGATTAAACAAGTGGTTTCAGAATATTTCCAATATGTGACGCTGTCACATGTGTGGAATGGGGAGGAGCCTTCATTCCAGGACGTACGAAGGGTCGGCAATTCAGTCTGGAAGCTCGGTTCGTCACTCCAAAATGCGAAGCTGCACAAATTCTGTGAGGAGGTTGCCAGAAACGGGTATCGCTGGGCGTGGAGCGATACCTGTTGCATCGATAAAACGATCAGCACCGTCCTCAACCAGTCGCTCAAGATGATGTATATGTGGTACGAAGCCTCCGCAGCCACATATGTGCATCTCGCAGATGTAGATACTCCATCGGCTCTCGGAGAACTAACCGATAGTCTCTGGATGACACGGGCATGGACTTCTCAAGAGCTTCTTGCACCCGAAGTCATCCGATTCTACACGCGAGACTGGAAACCATACCTCGGAGATACTCGGGCGAACCACAAGGAATCACGCGAGATCATGCAAGAACTCGCAGATGCTATCAAGATCTCTCGCAACGCCCTCGTTTCATTCGACCCGGACGATCTCAGTAATAGGGAGAAGCTACGACTGGCCTCAAGACGGAATGCGAGGCGGGAGGAAGACGTGGCATACTCGTTGATCGGGATGTTCAAGAGCGATATTCGGCCAGATTACGGAGAGAGATATGCTGCACTGGGCCACATGCTGGAGGAGATTGTGGCGCGTTCGGGCGATGTGAGCGTGCTCGCATGGACGGGCCAGTCTTCGCCATACAATAGTTGCCTTCCGGCCTCCCTCGTCGTGTATGACAACCCTCCCTGTACTTTCCCTGCCATCGAGGGCGCCGACCTGGATCCTCGTATTGCAGCTTTGAAGGACCAGCTGTCTCGGACAGTCGTCATGCCATTCTATGAGCGCATCGTCGCATTACCTCCAGCACGCTTCGCCAATCGCCGACTTCATCTCCCGTGCATCATCTTTTCGGTCAAGCGGCTCAGCACCCAACATTTCAATTACGGCCACGCGGTTCGATACCGCGCTCGGGTCCCAGGGATTGGCCATGTAGACTTCCAGACGCTAGACACGCTCTCGCCAATGGAGCCGCGGAGGCTTGTCTTTGTGCACCCATGGATCCGCGATCTCTGTGATCCATTTGGTGGCTTCATTTGGGGAAGTTTAGCGGACGATGTGGATAGCTCGTTGTTCTCGGACGCAGCGAGCACGTGGTCATCGGCGACCTTGCCACTACACGCTGTTCCGTCTCCCTTCATGGACGACTACACCCGAGCGCTTCGGCTGATTGCCCGTCTTAAACAACCGTTCCATGCGTTGTTACTCCAGCAGCAACCGAATGGCGAATTCAAGCGCGTTGCTGCTGAGCATGACATCGTCATTTCAATCCTCGACAAAGAGATCGACTTTGCAAGGGACGTGGGTACGCGTGTCGTGGAGATATTGTGACGTCGTTTATTGGATCCGGTCGAGTTGCTCTCTTTTCTTACGCGTTGCTATCGTATTGCTGTCACGTTGTCATTCGTTATCCCAATGCCCTCCATCGAGTTATAGTTGTATGTCACGCGGATGCATCGATTGTGCGAGGAACCAATCAAGACAGGAGGCCATTTTCATTACACAGCGGCACGGCATCAACTATTCATACATCAAACACCTCTCTCACGAAAGTTACAGAACCTGGGCCAGGCGTACAAATCCCTCGATCGTCATGCCACAGCCTCGAGCACCCATAACTGACTAGTGATCTCTGCATTATTGGCTACGAACACCTGCAGAAATACCTCCGTGAGTCGATGATCGCAGTGTCCTCGAAGCGCTCATCACCTTTGGATTGGTCACGTCATTGCCCGCATCAAGCACGAACTGCGACCGATCTGTGCAGATCAACCTGCCAAAGACAATTGTGGGCTGCGACAGGAGCTACATATACCAATCACGAACTTACTGGTATACCGTATACTTTCCACTTGCGGAGGTAACCTGGACAGGATTGATCGACCATCGATGCTCCGTACCAGACACGTAGGCGTCATACGTGGGCTGGAGTGGGTCTCTGATAGCAGTGGCGAGGAATCCTTGTTGTTTCACGTTCCTAATGACATATCCGCTCGGGGAATTCGTGAGACTCCACTGTCGGCGAGTCAGTACGACGGCGAGAGTGGATCACAACTGTCTACCACGAACTTTACCCTCGTCTTGCGGCGGTGCTTCCTGAGTGCTGACCAAGGAGGGTTGACTCGAAGCTAGGTATGCATTCCCCTTGCGATAGCTGCGAACGTTGTAAATCCCGTCCCTCACGATGTCGTAAGTCGGAAATGTGTTGGGAATTGCGAGGCTGAAGAAGGCAGCCTCCGTTCCACAGGCCGTCCCAAACTTGTGGACCCAGCCTGGCCACCGATGCTCCCTCTCTTCTTTGGAAAGGCTCGCGATGTTGCTGTTGATAAAGTCTGACGTTCCGAGCCTCGGTCATTCGTGATCATGCTTGTGGGCGAATCCGCACCTCGATATATTTTGGCCGAATGTCCACCTGCGTTCGCTTGGATCCACAAAGGGTAGTATAGCGTGTCTAAATATATTTATCTCGTATTCCAACGATGATAGAGCGGGAAATACATACTCCTGAGTGTCTCTGGGTCCCCCGACAATGCGTTCGCAATAGTGTCATATCCCTGTCATGTATCGGAAGCCTTGTTGGTGTTCAATGAACTGCTACGTACCATGATACAAGGTGTCAGCACAATATGGACACTGCAAACGTCGCTCAGCTAGAACAGTGGCAAAAACGCTTTCGTAAGACGTACTCAAGCCAATCTCCTTCTCTGACAACCCCTTCGTAGAGGCGGATGGAGTTCTGGAGCGCTTCCGACTTGGCCTCGTCCGCGATCACGTCACTCGGCACCCCTAGCTTCTTGTTCAAGGCTCCCCGGAAATCGGCGACGTACGCAAGGCTGCTGGACAGCTTCTGCGCAAATTCCTTGACCTCCTCGAACGTCCCCGTTTTTCCGACAGATTCCATGCGCACTCGATAGTAGTACTCTAGGTAGGTGCCATCTTGCTGTGGGGTCTGGGTCGATCGTGCCACGAGAGGTCGATGGTATGACTTACGATCATGTAGTGCCGAAACCCGTTGAGAGCAGTGATACCGCTCGCCATACTGCGCGGGAACGGGTGATGAATCAATTCGCTCCAGGCAGCTGCGTTTTCATCGATCAGGTCTTGCACGTAATCGTGTGGAGCCATGCTATCTTGTATATTAGAGCCATACGCAACGACGCGCTCTTTGGTTCTATGGATGTCATGAGTACCTCGGTGAATCGTGAAGAGAAAACCGCACTGTGAGTCGAAGGCTGCGTGGGCGAGCGCCAGAGCAATACGGCTGTGCACACCCCCGCGCGGCGATGCTCCATCAGATGTGACAAGGGGCATCATGATATTAGTGGGAACGTCGAAACCGGCAGGGCGTTGATCCGTGTCATTGGGAATATGGAGGCACTTTATATGAGATGCTGCGTCCTGGGCATGAGGAGTTCTTCGCCCATATTCGGCCGATTCATTTCAGTAACTTGAAGAAACTTGTCGTAAGAAGGGAATAAAGTAAAGGTCAGTGTGCCAGTCCATAGATAGTAGTGATGGCCCACAGAATGGCGCGCACGACCCCTCATGACACGGTACCTGCCACAAAGCGTTACGTGAGTGATATCCGAGCATGTGGTGGTCTGCGATTGGTTTCCTGTAATAAAGAATGTGCAAGGGAGACGACAAAATCTTTGGTCTCACCTCCCCGGATCAGATATACAAATGGGATATCACGCCTGCCAAGAGGGGATCTCAGTGTTAGCAGGTGCAGCTATCCAAGCTGCCGCAATGAATATTAGCGACCTCACCGGGCGGAACTACGTCTCCTCGCGTTGCAGGGTGCTACTGTATATGGTTTAACGAGGAGAGTGTATTATTGATCGAAGAACTGAGAACCCAGGATATGCCGATTTAAGGCCGCTGTGCCCCCGCCACTTGTCGGGGTATAGGTCTTCGCGGTCATCCGGATGTGACTGCAGAAGGAGCGATCAACCAGAGAGCGTTCAATAGGAAATACTGCGGTGGAGCGACTAGAAATATACGTGATTCTGACCGGGAAGGTCAAGTGGACTGGATGTTGATGAACCAACCTACCTTCTGCAGCTGCAGTCGTCACGGTGCATTGACATTAATATTGATGCGGATGCGTACGCGCGATATGGTAATCATTCGAATTTTGGAGTGTACCAACATCGCTCCTTTCCCGCAATATCGCCGACTCGGACATCAACAAGGTGCATTTGTGGAGCATGGCGGTCATGGCGTGTGAATTTCCGAGACGCCATTCGCGACTTGTTCATGACTGGGACGATTCTGAATCACTGAGTGGACAAGAACCAGTCGGTAGACTGTCGAGGCTGGTGCATTGTCGTGATTCGGGTCGAATAGCGACAATTTTAGAATGCAAGCGTGACGAATGCGCAGTCGTTGTATGCATAAAAAAAGTAAAAGCCTACATTTTCGCATGCTGTATGTTGCCAGGCGATGGTAATATTCGCTCATCCTCCAACGTGCTACCGCCCACACGACGAACCCCAACAGCGACCCTCCGGTAGCACATCCCAATCAAGCAATCAACGTCGAGGCAGTGTTGGCATCGTACTTGAAGTTGGGTTGAATCACCTGCTTGGTCTTGTAATATCTTGCCAATCGGTGGATTCGACTCTCGATGAGAATGAGGCGGAATTTGGAGTCCTTGTCTTTTCGGTTGACCTCGAGGTGTTTGCGGACAGAGATGGCTTTTTTGATGAGGTGGTACAAATCTTCGGGGATGGAGGGTGCAAGGCCTGGGACATGGCGCAAGACGTGAGCGAAGATCGTGGATACAAGGACGACCAAAACATACCTTGGCTCTTGAGCACCCGGAGGATCTTGTTACCGGTGACGAATCGCACCTGGGGAATGCCGTGCGAGTCACGGAGGGCAACACCGATTTGGGATGGAGTGAGACCTTTGCGAGCCAGTTTGATGATGTGCTCTACGACCTCTTCGGGGGTGGTCTTGAGCCATGATGGGGGGGTACGGCGGTATGGAAGGGCAGAGGAGGCTAAGGCCAGTTGAGTGCTGCACCGTAAGGATGGCCAAGTTACGGTACATACAGATACCCTTTCCGGGAGCGTGCATACGACCCATGTTTGCTCTGTGAAATGGTCAGCAACGTCGCGGACGGCGAGGACAACGAGCACGCACAGATTTTGGTGGAGTTAGTGTCAAGAGGATGCCCTTGAAGCGTTACAGGGATGACACGAGATGTCACGCGTGACATTGTGGCTTGTGGTACTGTATAGTTGAAAACCTTAATTTGTTAGTCAGCTTCGAGACCGGGTCATTGCTCGCCATCCTCAAGACCGACCTCCCCGGTGACCAGCCAGGTGCGTACATCCAGATCACCTTCGTCGACGTCGGTACTGACGACCAAATAGCATGAAGCTCAACATTGCTAGTGAGTATATGCGCGAGATCACTCATTGGTGTGCTCATCGTCGCGTGCAGACCCCGCAACTGGCCAACAAAAGACCATCAACATCGATGAGGAGCGGCGCTAGTATGTCCATCAACATCTCATGGCCTGTTCCTCCCTCATCCTCGCTCAGCCGCGTCTTTTTCGACAAGAAAATGGCCCAAGAAGTCGAGGCTGACACAATAGGCGATGAATTCAAAGGTTACATCCTCCGCATCACAGGTGGAAACGACAAGCAGGGTTTCCCCATGAAACAGGGCGTTCTGCTTCCCCACCGTGTTCGTCTCCTCCTTTCAGATGGGCACTCGTGCTATCGTACGCGCCGCAATGGTGAACGCAAGCGCAAGTCGGTCCGTGGGTGCATCGTCGGTCCGGACATCGCAGTCCTCTCCCTCGTCATCGTCAAGCAGGGTGAGGCTGACATCCCTGGATTGACCGACAACGTCCTCCCCAAACGACTTGGCCCCAAGCGTGCAACCAAGATCAGACGATTCTTCAATTTGAGCAAGGAGGACGACGTGAGAAAGTATGTCGTCCGAAGAGAGGTCAAGAGCGCGAAGAAGGAGAATGCTAAGCCGTATACCAAGGCGTGAGTTACGATTCGTACCCATCTAGGTCGTCAGCTCACACCACTCGACCAGTCCCAAAATCCAGCGACTTGTCACTCCAATCCGTCTGCAACGCCGCCGTCACCTCCGCGCCCTCAACCGTCGCCGGTTCGACCGTCAGAAGGAGCAAAAAGCCGAATACGAGTATGCCCCACCCAACTTCTCGCTGATAACTGCTCACCTAGTCTTTACTATCAGTGCCCTCATCCAAAAACGTCTCGCCGAAAAGAAGGCCAAGGTTGCTGCTATCAAAGCCTCGCACAAGTATGATCCAATGTTGCACTCTTCACCTCGATGCTTAACCACTGTCTCCAGGACTGCCTAAGCATTACTTTTCCCTACGTTTACCAACACGATCATGTGTACTTTCCTCCGAATATCATGTCGTTAGGCTGTTTTATGCTACTTTTCATGCCTTTGGAGTATTTTTACCAGCCTGCATGCGTAAAAATGGAGCTTGTCGGACAACTGTGGAAACGCGAATCTCGGACCACCTCAAGTTCTGTTAGAGAGCATTATTTTCCAGGTCTAGAACATTTATGCTATGTCTTCATCCGATGCTAGGTGATGACTCGCGAGAACCGAGCCAAACTGACGAGACAGCTGCCCCAGCTTTAGTCGTCTGTTTGGGGTCTATCATACTTGTGCAGCAACCATCGCATCGTAGAGCCCGTGTTGCGAGCCAAGTCCATAGGTTAGCGTGAGCTCGGACAGAATATTCGGAGAATGCTTGAGCTATGGAACATTGATCAGCAACCAACAGCCGAGATGGTCCCCGACACACCATTGAAATGATATCTTCCAACAGATGTGCTTGTCCGACTGCCATGCCCATCATCCCGTCCTGTGCTGCATGCACGATATGTACGTGAAAATGATCTATCCGGTCCAGCGATCAGCGATAAGTAGCTATCCATCAGAGGAAAGAAAGCAGAACGACGTACAATACGACGGCTGGTAATGGACGTACATCCTCAGCGCGCCTCTGGGTAACCCCCATCGCTCCTTGACGACGTCATACGCCCTCTCCCGTATCTCCTCCAACATGCCAACATGACCGCCCGGCCCACCCCTGAGATCGCGCAACGAGCGAATGGCAGGATCCGAGACGATCGCGAGGAGGTAAAGAGACGAGAGCGGGCCAGCCTGGTTCCATTTCATATCGGGTATGATCACAAACTGTGGGGAGCGACAGAGAACGGACTCCGTTTCAGCGTTGCCTTCCAGGATGTCTCTGGCCCTGCCAGTTACAGTGCGTGGGTCAGAGGAGGGTCATGCCGGACATGAATCTGCATACCATTGTGTGCGCGACGTGGGGAACGCGTCGATGTACGGGCGCACGATCTCGCGATACAGGGCTGGCGTTTCGCTGACCATGACGCGCTCCTGTTTCGTGTACTAGAGTGGGACACGTACGATGGGATCCGTTCGACCCGGACATCTGAACCTGAGTCAACGCCAGGGTTCGAGGAGGAAATGAATACCTTTTTGATGTGGACCTCGGTCGCTGGACAGATCACCCTGATGGTGACGTCTGGCATGTCGTCCTTTCCAGCCAGCCACCCATGGAACCACGAGTACTGTGCAGCATAAGTACACGATTAGCGATGGTGAGGATCGACGTACGATGTCCGTGTGTCCGATACCTTTGGTGGAGGTGATCAACCCAGCAGCCAAGTGCTCTGAGAACGTGGGCGGGAACGCAGTGCGCTCGAAGCGGAGGATAGCGGGGAGACGAGCAACGGGGGCAGTCCCGGACGCGTCAATGTGTCCATCGTTGGACGTGGCGGGGAACGTCCCAAGCA